>MU127420.1:882063-1094804 GCA_014904945.1 Gyrodon lividus | reverse complement strand
TGAGCTCACCATGCAGTCATCACGCCACAGAATATCCGCTTAGCATTTGAAAAGACAGGAGTATGGCCCTTTAATCCAGATATGGTCACACCCAAAACAATGGCTCCAAGCCTCAAAACATCAGCACGGGGTCAATTACCCCTCCCCCAGGCTAGCCCTGTCCGAGCCATTAATTCCATCATGTGTCAGTATCTACGGAGTTGTGAAACAGCCCCGCTGCCACTTACAACTTCTGCACCCCCAATGCCAATGCAAAGACAGCCTCATACACCAGCACGACAACATGATAGTGATGATCCATTTATTGATTCATACATGGTAGACACGACCCAGCCACAGGCGAGCTCCAGCACTGCGGGTGCAACTGAAGTTGAATCCGGCGAAACGCACAGAGGCCACCTGCGATGGCAGGCAGCAGCAAAGGACATGATTGGCTCACTGGCAACAATGTCAGCCTCATTTCTCATTGAAAAAACCCCTCTTACCTCTGTCAATCAACTTCCTCCCTTCCTCCCCTCTCCGATCTCGCCAACACAAAACCTGAAATGTAAATATGCACTGTTGATGGAAGAGCCGAGAAACACATGGGAAACGGCTTACCGGACAGTGCTGCGTGAACTGGAGGCTTGTGAGGCTAACTTCAAGAGCGCATTGCTGGGAATGCAGTCGACTGTTGTCCTGCAGGGAATGTTCTGTGAGTGGCTGTCAGGTCAGTTAGCTGCACAAGAAGAGAAGCAAAAAAAGAGGAAGAAGGGTCAACTTAATGGTGACGGATTACCGAGATTGTTGACAGGTGATGCTTTCTATGGCCTTGTCGTCGAGCACAAGGAAACAAGCGCCATTGAAGAAGAAGCTCGGAAGAAGCTGAGGGATGAGAGAGCTGGGCTGATGGAGGCATGGAAAGAAGCAGACAAGAAGCGGCTAGAGAGGAACAATTCCCGTTGAGAAGCATATCACCACAAACTGGGACTTTGGACTGCGGAATGCGCTTGAGCAAAAGTTGAAAAGAGGCGACCTGGGTGGACAAGGCCAAAACTTGGGAAACTGGAGTCTCCGATTCCTAAGCCAGTGGCTGATAGTACAGATGGAGATGAAGCAGAGGGTGACAATGGTGAAGCGGATGATGAGAACAATGGAAACAATGGGAACAATGAGAACGACATGCAGGACAATGAGAGTGATGGTGGGAGTATCGAAGAGTAATCAGTGTGGTGATAATGGTAAGATAACGCTTAGTCAATTCACTTCCCTTTTTTGGTGTTGACTCAAGTGCTGGGGTATGCATGATAAGGATAAGGGCTATTTTTCTTCGTTTGTACATGACAGTCTTACAATACTTGCAACGTAAAATATAATGTGGTGCTCTATTCATACTTGAATACTGCCACCTGTTCATGTCGTCTGATCTACAAAAAATGTCGTCGTTGTGAGTTACGAGGCATGTGAAGTTTGAGTGTTGCAAGTGCTGGGGGATGACTGTACCCCTGAGGCAAAAGAATAGGGTGCAGCCTTCCAGACTCTGCACAGGAAGGAGGCTGCATTGAATCTCACCGTGCACCTATGGAGACCCGTCTCAATGTGTCCGCTCTTTACTTATGCCGCTTATATCCTTTCCTGACTTTTCCGAAATTCCCACTTTTCCTGCTTTGTTAGATTGTGGTTCTACTGATTGTTTCATTGATACTACTTTCATTAACAAGCATTTTCCGACATATTCCATTCCCCCTATTCCATTAAAACTTTTTGATGGTACTTCCAATTCTACAATTACCCATGCTGTTGACCTTTCTGTTTGTTTCCCTTCTGGCTTTGTCACCTCCAATACATTTTATGTTACTCCATTGGATTCCTCTTGTTCCCTTGTTCTAAGACACAACTGGCTCACCCACTACAATCCATTGATTGACTGGGTATTGGGTATTACTTTCCAAACTCCGGCTCATGACTTGCCAATGACCCCAACGTCACCTCCAGAGATTCCGGACCCCATTCCCCTATCTCGCCCTGACACCCCCAACAAGCCACCTTGTGAAGCTCCTCACATCTCATTTGTCAATGCAGCTGCCTCTGTCTGCATGTGCAAACTTGATGGCTCTGAGCAGTTTAGCATTCACCTCTGTCCCCAGGACTCCAAACTCCGTTCCGTAACCCTTGATTCCAAAACCCCCGAAGAAGTCAATCTGTCCTCCATCCCTCTGGACTATCACAACTTCCCTGATGTCTTCAGTAAGCACAAGGCTGACACCCTCGCGTCCCACAGGGAATTCAATCTCAAGATTGACTTAGAGGAAGGTGTTTCCCCTCCTCTCAGAAGTGTTTACCCGGTTTCCACTACAGAACTCGAGTCCCTCCAGGAATTCATAGATGAACACCTCAACTACAGCTTCATCCACCAGTTCAAATCCACTCATGGTGCTCCTGTCCTCTTTGTCCACAAGAAGGATGGATCCCTACGCCTCTGTGTTGATTTCTGAGGACTCAACAAAATCACGAAAAAAGACCACTATTCCCTACCCCTAATCTCCAACCTCCTCAATTCCCCTAGCCACACCAAGGTGTACACCAAGATCGACCTCCGTCATGCATATCACCTTGTCTGCATTGCTCCTGGGGATGAATGGAAAACCGCCTTCTGGACTTGCTATGGCTTGTATGAGTGGCTGTGTTATGGTGGAACCGTTTTAACCCTTTTCTTGTCCTTCTCATGTGACTCTGTACCATCACATGATCCCTTTCCTCTTTTGACCCTTTGTACAACCAACCAGTGACTCCAGGCAAAGTCCCTGGCCTTATCTTTCCTCTTTCATATTCTATGACCTTCTGCCCAATGGTGTTTATCCCGCTTATCTTTAGTTACCTTTCTTGGATGATACCTACTTTGGATACCTTGGTCCGTGTGCCATTCCCTGTAGTATAAAGACCTGTACTCTACTTGGTTACAACCCAAGTTAGATCTATGCAATACCTAGCCTAACAAGCTATCTCTTGGTCTGAGAACTCACTTCACCAATTGGCCTATAGTCTGCCAGTAAAGACTTCTGATAGATCTTGCCCTACTTGACAATAGGGCTCGTTGGTGTTATCTGATCAAGCTCTCACGACCTCATCAGTGTAACAGGCTGGTGATGCCCTTCGGACTCACCAATGCCCCTGCAGCTTTTCAGCACTTTGTCAATAGCATCTTTGCAGACCTCCTAGATGTCTGTGTGATGGTCTACCTTGACAACATTCTCATTTATTCCAATGACATGGCTTCTCACAAGGAACATGTCCTCCAACATCTCCAGAAACATGAACTTTACACCAAACCAGACAAATGTGAGTGGCACTCAGACTCTGTCAAATACCTGGGCTACTGTCTCTCCCCCCAGGGATTGACTATGGCCCTGGAAAAAGGCCAAGCAGTCCGGGATTAGCCCAAACCCCAGAAAGTCAAGGATATTCAGTCCTTCCTTGGGTTCACCAACTTCTATTGTCAATTCATCTTCAACTACTCTGATATCATTGTCCCACTTACCCAACTCACTCGGAAAAACACCCCCTGGAACTTTGATGATTCCTGCTGCTCCACCTTCACCCAGCTCAAAGGTGCCTTCACATGAGCCCCTATCCTTACTCACTGGATTCCGGACTGTCCTATCATGGTTGAGACCAATGCTTTGGACTATGCTATCGTGGGAATCCTCTCCATCTGTTGTCCTGACGAGGAATTCTGCCCTGTCGTGTTCTACTCCCATACCCTGACAGCCCTGGAACTCAACTACGACACCCATGATAAGGAACTCCTCGCTATCCACAAAGCCTTCCAGCATTGGCGTCATTACCTTGGAGGTTCCAGCACCCCTATCAACGTTGTCACCGATCACAAAAATCTAGAATATTTCTCCACCTCCAAAGTCCTGATCCACCGGCAAGCCCACTGGTTAAAATTCCTATCCAAATTCAACCTCATTGTCAAGTCCAGGTTCAATCCCAGAATTCCTGGATAGTCCAGAGCACGCAGAATGGCGGGGTTGGTCGGGAATCCCTGAGGGGGGTCGGAGGTGTAAGGAACTTCAGCTTCAGCTTATGTGCTATGCCCCTGTACAAGTTCTGTTCCTTGATTTCAGAGCAGAGGGTTGGAGGTCAATCCTAAGGTCAACTTAAGGACTGAGGGGGTTCTGTTAAGTCCGGGTTCATTCCTGGAATTCCCAGATTGTCCGGAGTGTGGAGAAAGCGGGGTTTGGTGGGGATTCCTGAGGGGGGTCAGAGTGGTAAGGAACTTTGGCTTCAGCTTATGTGCTGTGCCCCTGTACAAGTTCTGTTCCTTGATTTCGGAGCAGAGGGTCAGAGATCAATCCTAAGATCAACTTAAGGACTGAGGAGGTTCAGAGTGGATCAGGAAAGAATGGGATTTAGTTGATATTCGAACTAAAGAAATATCAGAGAGCACATGCGGGTTTATATACTGAAGAGTCCGGAAGATATAAGGATGTTAAAGTATGTTGGACAACTCGGAGTTTCGGGTTTCCGGAAGAAAATAAGGAATGAGTTGGAATGGTGTCAGAATGGGAGAATAATGACTGAAGGCAATGGCGCAATAATTGCGAAGCAAGGGGGAAGGGAATTATTGATAGGAACTGTAGATGTCAAGAAGTGTCAAAGGAAAGTGACATATGTCAAGAGATAGCCAAGATAGGAATACAAAAGTCTGGGATGGGAATGCAAAAGTCCGGGATGGGAAATACGGGGTTCGGAATGTCTGATGAAACAGAAATCTTCTAAGGTAAAGTCCAAGGCTCGGGATTCGGGATTTGATCATAGGGGGTCAGAATTGGGCCGGATGGGTTGGGGAAGTTTCGGGATGTGACAGGCTGGCATTGCTTGACCAATCTGCATGACATTGTTGATCCTTCACCTGGCAGCTTGGACAAGCACACAACTGTCAATTTCACCCAGTGCTAGTGCAACTCCACCACTGGCAAGGGTGCCTTGTGCCTGCTGTGGATATGGATGGCTGACTGTAGCACAAAATGGTTGTTTGTGCTGTTGGAGTCAGTGGCCTCACCTTCCACACCAGTACAAGAATTCTACAGTCAGCACTTGAATATTTACTAACCTACAGAGATGCAATGATAGTGCCTTACATTGTATCTATCGGGCATGGGCACTGGTAGCAGCTCCAACCAAACCAGAATTTGCAGAGAAATCCAAGCCACTCCGCATCCATGTGCTTGGGGAAGCCAAGCAACGTAATGGCTGTCTCCATATCTGAGGTGATGGGGGATGTGTAAGCAAGAATGATGGCAGGGTCATGTCACATCCCAAAACTTCCCTAACCCATCCAGCCCAATTCCGAGCCCCTATGACCAAATCCCAAATCCCGACCCTTGGACTTTACCTTAGACGATTTCTCTTTCATCGGACATTCCGAACCCCGTACTTCCCATCCCGGACTTTCCGCATTCCCGTCCCAGACTTTCGTATTCCCATCCCGGACTTTCGTATTCCTATCTTGGTTATCTCTTGACATATGTCACTTTCCTTTGACACTTCTTGACATTTACAGTTCCTATCAATAATTCCCTTCCCCCTTGCTTTGCAATTATTGCGCCATTGCCTTCAGTCGTTATTCTACCATTCTGACGCCATTCCGATTCATTCCTTCCTTTCTTCCAGAAACCCAAAACTCCAATTCATCTGATAGTACTTGAACATCTTTATATCTTCCGGACTCTTCAGTATATAAACCTGCGTGTACTCTCTGATATTTCCTTAGTTCAAATATCAACTAAATCCCGTTCTTTCCTGATCCCCTCTGAACTTCTCCGGTCCCTAAGTTGATCTTAGGATTGATCTCTACCTCTGACCCTCCGCTCCGAAATCAAGGAACAGAACTCATACAGGGGCACAGCACATAAGTTGAAGCCGAAGTTCCTTACTACTCTGACCCCCCTCAGGAATTCCCGACTACCCCGCTTTCTCTGCACTCTGGACAATCCGGGAATTCCAGGAATGAACCCGGACTTAACAGGTCAGGAAAATCTGTGGGGATGGCATTAGCAATTGATCAGCACTACCACCTGAGGTGACCCAGAGGATCTTGTATGAGGGTCAAGCGAAGCTCATTGGCCCAAGTCACCAATGGTAACATCCTTTGCAACATGCAACAGGTCATCTCTGAGGCCATACTTTGCAAGTTGTAATGCAGTCTGCCACCCACAGCCCAGAAGGCCGGGCTGATCACAGGTCAGCATCTGTTCAGTGATTACTAGACATCCTCACATACATGATAGTCACCACTGCAGATGAGCACCATTAGCAAAAGGCCCCTGTCACTCAGCCATACTTCCCCATTTCCTTGAATCTCACTTGATGAATAGCATATGATGCTGTCCTCATTCTTCCTATCACTAAACCTAGTTAGCCACAAGTGCACATGCCTTTCATCTGCTCTGTCCAACCTTCAGATGACTGTCTCTGCACCAAACACCACAGTGTCACTGTCTTTGGTCAAAATGCCATCAATGACTCCATTTTGATTCAGCTTTGCCAGCTCTGCTGCTGCTTCACTAGGTGCCTGATGCTGGGGGGTGAGTCCCCAAGTTGTAGCCACCTTGTAACAACACCCACTGTGTATAAAGAGAAACCAAATGCACCCACAAAGTCCATGAGGTGTTGCATGAGCCAAGGTTAGGTGGTGACAACATGTTTACCATGTTTGACAGATGGCTGCTCATCTCCATGAAAACCAGGATGACATCAATGAGATTCCTGTGAAGATAAGCAAGCTTGTAGAACAACATTTTCAATTCAGGATTTTTGCCTGATTGTGTGTGGCCAATGTGAAAGGGCTGCTGACACTGTGCCATCCACAGGCTGGTGGTCAGCATGTGCCACTGTCAGAACTGTAAATGGGTGAGGTTGTCACATCCCAAAGCTTTCCCTACCCATATGACACACTTCCAACCCCTTATGATCAAATCCTGAACCCCAGACTTTACCTTAGAAGATTTTCACCTCAACCTCATATCCCAAATCCCATATTCCCATCCCGGACTTTTGTACTCCTATCTCGGCTATCTCTTGACATATGTTCCTTTCCTTTGACATCCCTTGACACTTATAGTTCCTATTGATAATTCCCCTACTTCACAATTATTGTGCCATCATTAGTTATCATTCCATCATTCTGATGCCATTCCAATTCACCCTCTCACTATACTCCCAAAACCCAAAACCCCAACTCATCCGATATACTTTAACAGTTTTATATCCTTAGTTCAAATATTGACTAAATCCTGTTCTATCCTCTGAAGTCTTCACTTCACTCTGAAACCCCTCTCAGTCCTTAAATTGAACTTAGGATTGTCTTCTGAACCTCTGTCTCAAAATTAAGGGATAGGACTCATACAGGGGCACAGCACATAAGCTGAAGCCAAAGTCCCTTACCCCTCCAACCCCCCCTCACGGATTCCCAACTTCTTATGCCTTTGCATGCCTTAGGACTTTTCAGGAATTCTGGGATTGAACCTGAACTTGACAGAGGTGACATGTATGATGATACTCACTTTGCATTCTGCCAAGTCCGGGCTCAATCCCGGAATTCCCGCATGGTTCGGAGCACGTGGAAGGGTGGAGTCGGTCGCAAATCCCTGAGGGGGGGTTGGAGGGGCAAGGAACTTTGGCTTCAGCTTATGTGCTGCACCCCTATACAAGTTCTGTTCCTCAATTTCAAGACAGAGGGTCAGAAGACAATCCTAAGATCAACTTAAGGACTGAAGGAGGTTTCAGAGTGAAGTAGAGACTTTGCAGGATAGAACAGGATTTAGTTGATATTCGAACTAAGGAAATATCGGAGAGTACAAGCAGGTTTACATACTGAAGAGTCCGGAACATATAAAACTGTTAAAGTATGTTGGACGAATCGGGGTTTTGGGTTTCCAGAGCAAAGTAAGGGGATGAATTGGAATGGTGTCAGAATGATGGAATGATAACTAAGGGCAATGGTGCAATAATTGTGAAGCAGGGGGAAAGGGAATTATTGATAGGAACTGTGAATGTCAAGCAATGTCAAAGGAAAGGAACATATGTCAAGAGATAGCCAAAATAGGAATACAAAAGTCCAGGATGGGAATGCGAAAGTCTGGGATGGGAAATATGGGATTTGGAATATCAGATGAAGGAGAAATCTTCTAAGGTAAAGTCCGAGGCTTGGGGTTCGGGATTTGATCATAAGGGGCCAGAATTGGGTCGGATGGGTTGGGAAAGTTTTGGGATGTGACACATTCACACCAAGGATGAATTTGTGCTGGAAGTTGGTCTGGCATCCTTTGAGGGCATAGTTAGTCATAAGCTCCAGCATAGAGTGTTTTCAAGCAACAGGTTCCAGAGCCTGCAGAGATGATCACTATGCTATCATCTGCAATGCATGTCAAAAGGTGACTAACCTTCCAAAGGTTTTCAATGCCCATGATAAGATGGTGAAAGTGTGCAGAGCCCCTCTTCTGATGACCATCATTTGAACCTCCAATGTGGCTGTCACATCTTGCTGCTATTCAATTCACTTGAGAATCATGCATGGTCCCAGCTTCTGCAGCTCTGAGAGTAATTTGTTACATAATATAGAGATGAAAAGAAGAATGTTGCACATTTAAGCAATCTGAGATAACTGCAAAACAAGGTCCATGACATGTGGCAGCCAAATCCCCAGTGTCCCAGAGGTTCATACACCCTGATGAATCACTGCTAGCATGCAGGCCACCAGGGACTGAGTGTTCCTCCATGTGATGGTAGCTTGATGCAGCTACTATCATGAAGTGTAGAAACCAAACTTTGCAGCAGCCAAGCAAGCCGCGAGGGAAATACTGGACTCATGTCCTACAGAAGTCCTTTGTCATTTCATCAACCAATCCTTCCAATTCATGAGTGCATATCACCTTGGATTGAGTGGAAAGGCTGCAGATTAGGCGGTATGCAAGCAGAGGCAACAGTCAGTTTCGCAGCAGGTGATGATGGCAATCAAGGCTGTACTGGTATGATAATGATAATGTAGCAGCTGTACCCAAAAAGGGTACACAACATTCTGGAAATTTCAGTCAACATTTTGGCGCAGCTAAAATGTCGTGGGAATAATCTCGGACTGTTTTTAGCCTCCTAGCTGACCAAGTCCAAATCCGCTTTCAGTTTGCCCCAAAAAACTCAAATTTTTCTTGTTATGAACTTGGTTGGGTTCGCGTGTCCGCAACTGTACGGCTGAGGAAGATACCTGCAGGGCTTTGACGATCAGGGGACAATCAAGGAACTATTATCGTTGGAGATTACTATAAACGCGGCAAACTTTGATGTAGTACGCGTGATATAGACGGGTCACGTGTAGGAAGATAAATACTTGAGACGCCGGCAACAGGACAGAGAGAGAAAAGTAGACATCGATGAACAACATATCTCACCTTCCTAGTGCGCTCCAACTAGCTCAGCAAGATCGAGACTCGGCCAGAATAACACGGATAGCACATGGGAGAGGGCAGTCAATGCAGAGACGACGCCCGATCATAGTACGCGTATAAGTTGACCGGTTGAAGTCCAGTGAGTGCAGCAAATCTTGGCCATCATCGGGAATGAGTAGATAAAACAAAAATTGAGGAGGACGAGTGGGAGTAAGCGATATTACAAGGAAAAGTGGGGAGAAAGGAGGAGGAAGATAGCCAGGTTGTTGCCAGCCCTAAATAAAAGTAAAGAGCCAAAGAATAGTAACTATATGACCTTGATACACACAAGACCTCCTACGAAAGGGTCACCCACCAAGCCTTCAACTTGGTGATCCCATTCAACCACCTCCTCCTTAGTTCCTCTCATTATGGCTCAGACCGCTATTATGGGCCCACCGCTCTCACCACGCGAAACACGTCGCTCAGGAAGACGCTCTGCTCCCTCCGCTTCTGCCAGCACCTCCAAATCTCCAGACTCTCCCGCCTCAGAATCTGCTTCCAGAAACAAGGATACTTCCACTCGTTCCGCTCCATCAAATGGCAACGCAAATGGCCGCACAAAGCGTCCAAAGCAGGAAGATCTCGATGACACCATTCCCCATAGGAATGTTCAGCCCAACGGCAGCACCTCCAACCACGCCAACTCAAACGGCAGGTCAAAGCGCAAGGGAAAAGAAAAAGAGAAGGCACACACCTCAACGGATCACTTGATTGACTGCGTCTCCACCAAACTCTCCAATCCTGCTTCTGCAGGCACAGCTGAACCTCAGGAGGAGGACACCGAGGAACAGGGTATCACGCGTTGTGTATGTGGTATGAATGGTTCGTACTCAAGTCTTATATCCAAAAGTGGCCGTCCTCACCGATTCTCTCATACTAACAGAGGACGATGCTGAAGGTGGCGAATTCATGGTACAATGTGAAACATGCAACGTTTGGCAACATGGTCTCTGTATGGGCTTCGACTCCGAAGCCCAACTCGCGGCAGCGGCAGACTATTATTGCGAGCAATGCAAACCGGAGCGTCATCAAGAGCTTTTCAAGTCAGTTTTGTTGATTGGTACCTAAGCGCCATCCCATTGACTTAATTTGCCTCTCTCTCAAGGCGGTTAGCGAAGAAGGCTCGCGAATCATCAACACACTCACGCAATACGACTTCTCGCCTTTCCCGTTCTCACTCTCCGAACCATTTGCTAAAACCACCCAAGAGACGCAACACCATGAATAGTCGCGATGCCGCCTTTGATGAAAGCCTGAAAGAGCTTATCGAAGCAACAGCCGCAGAAGCTGCAGCCGCGACAGGCCCTCGGGCGCCCGGTGTAAATGGTAGCGTCAACGGGCACGGTGAAGCTCATGATGACGATTCCAGTGGTCGTAAGAAGCGTAAACGTGGAGAAGACGATGTGTCAGTCCATCTCGTCTATCGTATTTCTAGCTGAAGCCGACACTACTACCTAGTTTACCCAAGAAGCGCACAAGATCAACGTCGAGTGCCTCGGATCATCCTGAGGCTGTAATGAGCATTGCACCTGAAGAGCCACCGCCCGTCCCTCCCAAACGAATCACTGGTGGCGGAAAATCAGGAAACCCGCGGAATCGTCGAGGTGGAGGTGGCTCACGCAAGGCCGCCCCTGTCAATCATGATGCTGTCATTTCCGTTGAAGGTGATGAAGGTGTGTCCGAACTACATGCCATTAGTTGCCTGTTCACGTGACTTGCTACCATCCAGGTCCCGGTCCAAGTAAGCGATCAACCCAAAACAACCGTGGTAGAGCAGCTCCCACTCCTAAGCGCCCCCCTCCATCCTCTCACGCGTCTGGGAGTGCCGTTCAAGAGCATTCCAATAAGCGAAATCATTCTGGTGGGGGAACTGTGGCGTGCAGTGCTGCCGAGAATTCTCGTGCATATCGCAATTCCCATGCCTATGCAGTGTCTCAACAACCACTGTTTACGTCATGGAACTTACCAGACTATCTGTCGCACCTCGAACACATGCTCCCAACGGGCATACCTCGTCCACTCGAAGTTCGCAGTTCAGGTGTTGGTCCACGCGGGAGAGAGTCTATGGAGGGGATGATAGAAAGAGGGGTCAAAGTCAAGTGGCCTAGCAAACGTATGAGCGTCGGAGATATGAACAAGCGCGTTCGCGCGCTTGTGGAATGGGTGGGCAGGGAACAGGCAGGAGCTCTTGATCGTGGTCGTCGGAGAGAGGCTTTGGAGAAAGCCCTGAAGGGCATCCCCGGAGGACTAGGAGACAATTCGGCTAACACGTCTGTTCGTGACGATCGCGACGCTGAAGGGGGTGATCGGGACGTACGCGGATCACCCATGGTTGTTGATAACGCCTCTCACAACCCCGCGGAGTCGCATGCCGGTGAATCAACATCAACATTCGCTGTCACGGCCCTTGACTCGAAGGCGCCGCAGTCGACGATGAACATAATGGAGGGGCTCATGGAGGAACTCATTAGCTTCCAGGAACGGTTTGGACCAGGTGTAAAAAGTAGAGATCGAGAGCGGCGGCCAGCATCATGATGACTTTGTTGTGAGACCACCATAGTAGGGAGCCATGGACGCTTTACTGGCTATAATTTTTTGCATATCTTCATCTGTTCCTCTCCCTAGGTTCAACTCTGGAAGTGCATATCGTTTCCTGTATAAATATATTAATCCAAACTGATGGTAAATGCATTTCCCTTGTATGAAACGTATCGTCCAGGGTGCATGAGTGCCACTGGGAAACATATACGGGTACACGTGGCATTGTTTGGCAAGAGCCTCTAAAATAAACAAACTTCACGAATTTTATTTCGGAAACAATTTCTCTGCTACTGTTCGCGGTTTCGCGCATTGGCTCACAGCTTATCTGTCCACAAAAGACTGGCTTCATGGTGGAAGTACATGGTAGCGCTGAAAGTCCTGCTCGTTCAAACAGCTTTAGTCATGACGAAGATGTAGACGAGGACCACGGAGGAGACTATTCCACCCGTATGGAAGAGCTTTTCGACGGCGATGAAGAAGAACACGAAGTAGAAGACGACGAGGAAGAAGAGTTTATCTACGACGGTGTAGATGCTGAGCAGATCACTGGCACCAACTACCGTGAACAGCTGCAGGACGTCCTCGGTCCAGATGACACATCAGACATATTCGAGGAAGACGAAGCGGAGCACTCGCTTCTTCAAGAAGATCTCAGCGAACAGTCCGGTAATGCCAATGGCAGTGAACAACCAGTCAGTCATGTTTGCTGCCTCATGTTGATGTGATGTGGCTAAAGGGTATAGCGCAGCACGCTGAGATTGTTCCCGACTCCGCTGGTCTTTCCTTGTCCCCCCCCGTTCAACTCACTATGCCTACCCTTTCCCAACAACTTCCATTTACTCCGGTCCAGTTTATTGGCGAACTCCCTCAGCCCTTTTTGCACCCCAATGTGTCTCGTCTTCGATCATTCATCCCGACGAGTCCTCCCGTAAACGCCGGAAATATCAGTCTGCCTGTTGATCTCACGGCAGCAACGGGATTTGCGTCACCCCTATCCCGTGCGTCTGATATTTCTAGAACTTCCACTCCCGGCGCCCACCAGAAAGGAGCCTTGAATAATTATCTCAAGGCAGAAAGAGAGGTATTCAGGTGGACAGTGCTGCAGAATTCAACCAACCAACTATATGCCCAACGCCCGTCAAAAGCTGCTCTTCTCCTAGGCGCATCCAATCTAGGCTCACCAATGGTTTTGGCTGCCAACGGCCTCATCTGTGTGGGGACCGATGCAGGTCGCATATTCGTGTTTGATTTCAAACAAACGCTGTTATGCATCTGCGGAAATGATACTTCAGGTTGCTACTACCCATTCTCCACATGTGACATTCACTCACGCTGCGAAAGCTAGCACAGTGGGTCCTATATCAGCCATCGCGCTATCCCACGATCACACCTACGTCGCCTCGGGTCATGTTTCAGGATACATACAACTTTTTGACCTGAAGACTCCTCAAGCACCTGCGCGTGTCGTTCCTCCACCATCAATTCAGGCCGTCATGTCCGGTCAACAAGAGGGTCATCTTGCAGGTTCTCGCATAGTCAATGTTACCTTCGTCGCTGGCCGTCACACGGCTATCGTCTCTGGCGATGAGAACGGGCTATCCTTCTACCATATCTTAGGCAAGGTCCTGTTTGTAGAGGCACCGGATACCATTCGTATTCTGGGGAACTACCCTGAAGAATCTGTAGCTGAACCTGACGGTTCTCACGTCTCGACGTCTGCGCTAAACGGGCCTGGCGTTCGGTCCTTTCGTCGGCGTAAACCTCGCAATACCGTGCTTGCCATGGCTACCCTACCCCTCGGCATCGCTGCACACCCTACCGACGCCTATCAAATTGTCGCCCTGCTCACTACCACGAAATTAGTGATGGTTGGTCTGAAGCCGTCGCCGAAGACGTGGCTGAAGCGCGCACGAGATGATGGCACTGAATCAACCTCATTGGACTGGAGAAGAGGCACGCTAGCGTGGTTTCCGAGCATCAAGGGGGCGCAGGGGCCAAAGGAAACTGTTGCCCATTCGGCCCATCCGACATTGGCCTACTCCTGGGGCAAAACCGTCCGTCTCATGCGCGTCTCAGAAACAACAACCAAACAGTCCGTGTCCAATGCGCGGTCAGGTAAGACGCGCGAAGTGGATATGGGAACTCTTGTCTTCGAAGATTCTGGAAAATGGTCGATGGAGGATGCAGTACTTGCGCTGCAGTGGCTGAACGCTAGCGTTGGTTTCTTTCTTGTTGGGGGTAATCGAGTGTGACCTGACTACTTTCTCAGCAACTATCCGTCTTCACGTCCACGACGCTCAGCGTACATGACACTCGCACTTCCAAGGTAGTTGAACATGTGCACTTTGATGCTTCGATTTTGGTGTCGCCGTCACTTGGTTCCACGACCAATGGATCAGTAACCTACTCTGAGTCTCTGAACGATATCGCCCATAGTATCCGCGCTTACAAAGGGAAGATCTTCCTTCTTGTAAGTCAATATTTAATAAGATCTGTGGCGACACTGATTCTTGGTTCAGGGCCGCGAAGGGTTACAAGTGGGAACATTGCTCACTTGGGCTGACAAGATCTTGTCGTTGGTCGAACAGGGTGACTTCCTGAGCGCTATCGAACTAACGCGCTCATATTACACGGGAGACGCACCAGGAAATCGCAACGGTCTACCCGATGAAGAGGAAGAACGGAAAGCAGTTCTCGGACAGAAGTTGCACGAATTGATGGTGGCATCTGCTTGTTACGCGTTCTCTGAGGATAGGATGAATGATGCTACCCACTCTAGCCCTGATGGCAGGGGTGTCGATCGAACGTCCGTCTTCGAGGGCTTGGTCACTACTTGTGCACGCGCCTGCATTACACTTGACAACTACGATTTCCTCTTCGAAGATCTATTCCAACATTTTGAAGATGCTGGGATACCTCGAATATACTTGGAGCAGCTCGAGGCGTTTGTGCTGGAAGGGGCCATCCACTTTGTGCCTCCTCGCATAACCCAGCGATTGGTCGCACTCCATGACGACAATGGTCAGCCTGACCTAGCTGAGAGGGTCATTTGGCACATAGCTCCATCATGCTTGGACATCAACCAGGCAATTCGTCTTTGTCGGACCTATCAGCTTTGGGATGCCCTGATCTACGTCTATACTCGTGCACTACAAGACTACGTCTCTCCAATAGTAGAGTTAATAGCTCTCATTCGCAAAACATTGTCCTCCCCGGGAAATATTTCGTCATTGGACGGGATAGGCTCGCATAGCGTGGCATACAAGATCTTCCCGTACCTGATCAATGTCCTTAGCGGCCAGACCTACCCGAGTGGAGAACCACTACCTTCTGACGAGGCTGAGCGCGCGATGAAGGATGTGTTCCACTTTATATTTAACGGAACCTCCGCAGTCTGGCCGGCTCAAGGAGGTCGTCTAATCCTCACGAGTCAAGACAATGGAATGGAGCCCACATATCCGTATGCACGACTGCTTCTTCGTTTCGACGCAGAGTCTTTCCTTCATTCCATGGACATCGCTTTTGAGGACTTGTTCCTTAACGAATCTTCCGACATTAGCAGACTGTCGATTGTAAGGATCTTGTGGGATATTGCATCACACGAAGATCTACCACTTTCCGCTGTGACGTTCATCAACATTTTCATTGCACGAAACGTTCCAAAGTATCCACAATATATCCAAATCCATATTGAGCCAAGCCTCCTCCATGATCTCCTCATATTGCTTGCAACTCCCCCAGATTCTGAAACACGGGAAGATCGCCAGCTTGCCGCTGAATACCTCTTATCGGCATACACGCCTCGTGACAGCTCCCACATCTTGAAACTTTTCGAAGACGCGGGCTTTTATCGCATTCTACAAAACCGGTATCGACACGAGCGACAGTGGACACAGCTTTTGTCCAGCTACTTGCTTGATCCCAGTCTACAGACTCCAGACGTTCTCCCCTACGTTGACGAAGTCCTTACCCTTTCAAGAACAGGTAGTCGCAACAGTTTACCAGAGGACATGAAGGACGCTCTTTCGGGTGCCCTTGGCGGCCTCCTTGCAATCGACACGCGATCAACAGCTGCTCTAGTTGACAAGTTTGCTCCAAATCTGCACGAAGCTGCTCTTAGTTCCATGGATCCTACAGATGATCGCGGGCGATTCGATTACCTCCTTCACCTACTTGGCCCGCAGTCACCCGACGGAGAAAATATCGCCTCCTCTCGCCCACCGGATTACCCGCATGTTAGCGAACCGCTCTGTCGACTCTTCGTCAAGTTACAATGTCGATATCTGCCGTCTGAAGTCATCGACTCCCTAGATCGTATGCGGAGTAGCCTGGATTGGCCGGCGGTGGAACAAGTGTGTGAGGAGAACCATGCGTATGGGGCTGTTTTATGGGCTATGAACCAACGGGGTCAACCGCGAGAAGCACTAGCGAAGGCAGAAGCATTCGGAAAGCAGTTCACGCAGCACATCGTTCGTGCCGTCATGGCCTCGAGCCCGGACGAAGCAGATGTGGGCAAATTGGTCAGTTTTCTCAGGGAGATTGGGCAGAGAGGTGCATCCATATGCTTGGAGCACTCCAGCACGTCAGCTACAACTGAAGTGCCGCTCGAAGACATCTGGTTCCAGCTGCTCAGCAGTCAGCTCCATTCCGTGCAGGTCATATCAAACCTCCACCTAGCAGACGGCGCTGACGGCCATCGGTTGAAGATCAATGCCCTTTCAACCTTGCGAGGACTCGTGCAGGATACGTTCGCGTCCCTGGTTACCATCAGCTCTACTCGAGCCGTTTCTTTCCCCCGGTTGTTCAAACGTCTGGTTGATCCTGGGCTGTATGCTGCTTCCACTTCAGGTACACCCTACACAGAATTTAGGACTATATTGACCGGGATGTTGGAGTCTTATCGCAGTGACGGGGATATGCTGTTCATTTCTCAGCGGCTGCTCGACCGGGATGTCTTCGACACTGTGGAAGAGTTCACGAAGGAGAAGATGAGAGGCTGGTCAGCTCGACGTGGTGTCTGTTCTTACTGCCACCAGCCACTGGTGCAGTATGATGGATCAAGCAACACCAACAACACAGAGATCAGGATAATCGTCTCTCGTACGGCCATATACCATGCTTCATGTCTACCTTGACAGTCGTATTTATGATGCACGGCTTTGATTAATGCAATAGTCCAGATGAGTACAAGGGTCCCAGCAACCTTCATTGTTCTTGATGGTTATCGGTCAGAACATCGAGTGAAGGTCATGAAAGTTAAGTACTCACCATCAACAAACTCGTTTTGAACCATCTGAGTCAACTGCATATAGCTTTCAAGCGACGGAACATCTACACTCAAAGATTTTCCATCCTGACCGAACGCCTCAACGTCTATAACCATTTGCGTTCGGATACGCTCTTCATCACGTTCATCGTCTGTGCTAGTGCTGGCACTGTTGAAAATTCCTAGGGTCGACTTCTTGCCTTTCTTGAGACGCCGCAGTGACTCTTCAGTTTTCTTCATTGCCATTAAGTACTGGATATATCTGAACGGAGAAGTGAGCAACCTGCCGTTGCGAAACTGGAGCTGGTCGCTACCTTTGGCAAACACCGTCAAACACTTCTGTGGCCGATTTCTTGAGCAAAGTATCCCGCAGGCGGTCACCTGCCACGCGTGGTCCTCCAATGCCAAAGAATGCTTTGACTGGACGAAGTATCAAGGGTACGAAGTAACTTGGTTCCGTGGGCATCCGCTTGCTGGACATCGCCCGGAATTGAGAGGGTATAGAGCGCACAGGTAACAGGGCATCGCAAGCCCGTCGAGCCAGAAGGATGACGATCTGCCTTGTCAAATGTGCAGCAATGGCATCTAAGGAGTCCAACTGCTCTCGAAGTGCTCCTTGGTTGCTCTAAGGTCAGGCCGTTCAAGTAACGCGAGCCTCTAGGTGCGTACCTTCCGGATCGATGTATGTATCTTGATTTATGGTCAGTTCCGGAAGGACCACGCTGATCTCTTCTCGCCAAAGAGCTGAGACTTGCGAAGTCATCGCCTTTATGTCAACAAGAACAACGGCGTATTGTTT
Source organism: Gyrodon lividus (assembly GCA_014904945.1). Taxonomy (NCBI): domain Eukaryota; kingdom Fungi; phylum Basidiomycota; class Agaricomycetes; order Boletales; family Gyrodontaceae; genus Gyrodon; species Gyrodon lividus. The sequence continues at coordinate 1,076,728 of MU127420.1, read as the reverse complement.
TAAAAGGAGGTCGTCTGCAGCGCTATTCTCTGGAGGAGGTTCAGATACTGCTTGTGGAGTGGAGGAGCGAGACTATGGCACGATTGATCCCAATGAGCTAAAGCAAGATATGCATGTAATGAGGTCAAGCGTCACCTTATCCGTCGAGGGGATAACTTTTGCTGGAGGTTCGAATTGCGGAAGAAATATCTCAAGCCAAGTCTTGTATCTACTCAGGAGCTACAAAGAACCTCAGTGGGACGAACTAGAGCGGAAAAAGTATCCCAAAGTGCATACCTGGAGGGTTAATCTCCAAAAACGGTAGGCTAAGTCTGGAATGAAAACTTCTGCGCTCCAACATGAACCTACTGCGGCCCAAATACTTTCCGCCTGAGGTGTCAGAAACGCAGACCGCCCTTGTGTAGTAACTTGAGATTTAAGCGGAAGAATCAACAACAATCCCCTCACTAGGATCAGAGTCGATGAGATCGGGATTAGGAACCGCAGCACTTAGACAATCTTCAAGCTTGCTGATGATGTCCTTCCACCGAAGCTGGAAGTAGATTGGTAATTGCCAACGCCGGTTGAACATAGTGAAGACCGGGTGAGACCTCATCGCCTGAACTGATTCTATGGAAGGAGCTATGAATTCAAGGGCACGAATGAATGCTTGTGTTGTTGTATGACGCTAAGACCGCAAGTATGAGCGAATGGATCATAATCGACAAGCAGCTGTGTGAACTACCTTCAAGAACTCGTCTGGCTTTCCGGCAGCAAAGACCACAGATCCTAGTTCATCCATAATGGCCTGTCCAACTTCAGGCCAGATAACATTCGCCATTATATCAAATCCTTCCGTGGCATGTATCTCTGCCTCGGTTCCGCTGGATGACGTAGCAACGGAGGTTGAATCTAATCGTGCTGGATTGCTTTTGACAGATACACGCTCCGCTATCTCCATGATGCGGCCCAGATCCCGGTCAACGAAACGAAGTATCTGATTGTACAACTTCACCAGTGCATTTTCGGATTCGTCCAGAAATGGTATTGAAGATGAAGTAGCCCCATATCTGCCATCATACGGGTTTTGCTTTGATGGGAAGGCGGTGTATGGAGTGTATGGAGTGCGAGGCGGCAGAGCGCTCGAAGGCACACGACCCGACAGGGGAGGAAGAGGTGTATGAGGTATGATGGGAGAATGAGGGGCTGCCAGCGCATCTGGGTGTATTGACTGAAAGTGAAGCGAAGTACACTGAGCCCAGTGCGTACCATCTCCGTAGGCAATTCACAAACCTTTCTGATGAATGGCTGGACAACATTCCTCTTGATGATATCTTCCGCCACCCTCCAAAGACCCAGGCCGTCGTAAACACGCAAACACTCGGTTAGGTCAGCAACCGCTTTAGCCCTCTCAAGCTCTGTCGCTTTCCCGTCACCTGTTTCAGTCAAAGCTAGCAAAGTGACTGAAAATAAGTGGTCTAGGTCAGATGTCAAGGTATCGCGAATGCGATCGATGTTCTGTTAGGGCAGTTGTTTGAATCACAGGTTAAAGGGCTAGAAATCAACGAACCCATTGAATCTCCTCTATGTATGCGCAATTTTCTGCACGCGCTTTGGAGACGTGATAAAGAAGTTGGGTGTACTCTATTGCAACTCTGGATATATGTTTACCCCGACTCCCCCGCGTTCTGAAAAAAAGCAATCAGTACGACCCATACTCTCGCGGACGTGACTCACTTCCCTCCGGAGTTCGTATCAGGGAGTCCTGAAAGGTGAGACGGAGGAATCTCAACGTAATTTGTGAAGTGAGGTTGCGAAATTAATAGAAGAGATTCAAGGCGTGTCACAGAGTCTGATATCTTGAGGAGGAGATGGAGCAGAGCCTGGAATGAACAAGATGTTATATCAATCTATGGATGCCAAAGTCAACAAGGTCGACCTTCTCCTCGCGGAGCCTTGACCTCGCGTCCAATTTCGCTTGAATAGCTTCTTGAATGCTCTGTAGACCCTGTCTAGAAGCCTACTGACACGTTTGTTTGTGCTCCGATGTGGTAGACGTCTGCACGCACCTGTATTTGTTCTCTGATGTCATTCAGAGGTGCTTTAAGCCTACCAAGTCTAACGCCTTCCCCTCGCAGATCTGTGCTTAAACTGATGAAGTCTTCATAGTCGTCATTGATCAGAAGGACCAGTTCTTCCTTTAGGCACGACAGGTATTCTCTGAGTTCTGTTCGAAGTTCCGGTAGAGATGTGTATGAGCGTGAGAGTAGAAAGCTCTCGACATTAAATATCTCAGCCCTCAGAAACTCGTTGTCATGGGACAACGGAACATATATTGGCAGGTCCTCGCGGCCAGACGATAAACCAACAGACGGTCCTGACAACTCGCGGGTTGCAAGTTCCTCGGCCAACCGCTCAAGTTCGTATAGATCTGGGCGACCGTCAGGAGTACTATGAGAAGTTGAGGATTCCATGACCGTGTAGTGCTCGTACCACTAGTATTGCAGTACTTACTCTTTTGTCGGACCTATTTGGCAACGGCTTCCGTTCCTAACACCCCCAAATATCACCAAACTGATCTGGCGTGATTGGCACACGTTGAGGCTTTTGAAAAGCTTGACAAACCAAGGTGGCGCCCCGGTAAATCTGGTTTGAATGTCCCATACTAGATACAAGTGGATACAACCATAAATCGACAATGGTATCTGAATCCCTCAGAGAGTAGATAAATGAAATATGTCAAGACTTCTCATCCAGCTTGCTTAAAAATGCGAGCCACCTCTTCTTGTCAATAACGCCCTCGTCTATCACAGTAATGGTTAAATTCCAGAGTGTATAAAACATGCTCGAACTTACAGTTCCCATCAGTATCGGTAACAACCACATATTGAGCCCCCAATTTGACGAAGAACCGATGGAGGAGCTCTAGTGGCGAATTAGATTGAATGGTGAGCGGAGCCTATAATCATATTAGTCTGTCTCAGCGTCGTGGGTACAAGCGACGAACTTCATCCGTGTATACACTAAAGTCGAACGGGTCTTCATCTGCTTGACTATTATCAATCCAGGATGAAGAATAAGAGGCGGTCAAATCGCAGTGTCGATTGAAGTTGCTCGATTGAAAGTTGACTCCTTCTTCGGCATCTTCCGCGACGATCGCTGTCGAACTCTGCTCAACCGGGATATGAAATATGCGACTGATAAATTACCAACCAAGAGCGTGCTCGAGCTCGCTTGCGCCTATATAACCCACCATACGCATTCTACCACTGTCTCCGTGTGGGCGCAAAATGGGAAACCCACTATCATCATGACCAGTATTCAAGAGTGATTGGAATTGGTCTCGAAGGTTTTCGACCGTGTTTGGGTTGTCTAGTCGAATCACGTCGACCTCTCGGTCCGTCTGCGAATTGCGGGTTCAAGCACGCTATGGGACCAAAGAAAGGGGGACGTACAACATCATTGATCGAAAAGTGTGACCAGAGGTACTCGTGCCTAGCATCCAGATAAGGGAGCTGGGATAGTCTATGGAAGATGCTTAGGCGAGTAGTAAAAACGACACGTTGAGCAGCTCACTCGATGACAAGATCATAGATGCCTTTTGGTTCCAGCGCATCAGCAACGGCCTTCGCCACAAGGACCGACAGCATGACCGGCACAACATAAGTGAGGGTATCTGTTAGCTCAAACATGATGACTGCCAATGAAACCGTGGTTCGCTGAAGAAACGCGATGATTATTAGCCATCGCGCCGAAGTGATATTGGCAAAATGCAGACCGTCACGCCAGACAAAGCCGCTGCAGCGCCAACCATAGCATAAAGTCCAGGGATGACACAATTCATATCACCTTTGCAGACGGAAAAAACGGCATTCTCTGGATATTTCCATTGGAGGTGCTGAACAGCGATACCGACAACACGCCCAGCACAAGCCCCAACACCCAGTGTCGGGATGAAGATACCTGCAGGTAGCTTGATGCCGAAGGTGACTATTGTCAATGCACCTTTCGCGACCATAGCCACAAGAATTTCCTGGACAACTGGCCAGACATGTTCCAAGTCACCTGGATCTAGCACACACAGACCGGAGTGGCTGTCTGCACCATCTGTCTGGCACTCGGAGAAGAGGCTATAGACGAGTTCCGTGCCTCCCATGCGAGCGTACGGATTCAGGAAGCAGAATATCGCGGTGACAAGAGTGACCTGGTCCAGTCAGCGACAGCCAGAGTGGCTTACTCCCCGGCTTACCAGAACGACTTCTATCACGGGATGTGATTTCAACTGCGTGCCGTTGCGCACATCACGGCTCCAGTGATAGTTCAGCTTGGCGAAATATGCGCCGTATAGTCCCTTGTCAAGAGTCAATAAAATTGTTCAAGAGCTAACAAAAAACCTACCCCGAAGATACCCAGAAGCACGAAGAAAATTAGCTCGTAAGCATGCCAATCCTGTGAGTGGCTAAGTAATGTGTGAGTGGTAAATACGCAAAACTACTACCTTTTCGTAAGTAACCTGGAAAAGCACAAGCTTGCCGGTCCCAAAGGGATCTAGGAACCTCAACGTAATAGCGGCGATCATCGCACAGAAAAAGCTGAAGGCGCGGTTTTAGGATCATGATGGGCCTTGCGCCAAAAATCAAAATCGACAAACATACCTTCTCCACATAACCTGAGTGCAGAGTAAGGTTGATCATTTGATCCTTGATGACTAGACTAATAGCAAACCTTTGGAGGGAAGTAATATGAGACCTCTTCCAGGCTGAACAATGTACCGCCGATAGGTGCTCCAAACGCGACTGCGACACCGGCCGCGCAAGCCGCACTGAGAATCTCACGTCGCTTGGCTATCCGGGGTGATCAACCTGGCATGCCGAAGAAGGGCGAACGGAGACACGGACCTTCATTATTTTCATATTTCCTGTTACACCGACTGACAATATTGCCGACGCAACTTGCGATGTGTACAAAGGGACCCTCCTTGCCTATTAGAGAGCGTGATCAGGAAGCAGGACTAATATCTAGGCCATGGGACTGACCGAGCGATAGACCCGAACCCACAGAAAGCGCCAAGCCGAACGATTTCGTAAAGAGCGTGCGGGCCCCAAGATATCCATGGATAACAAAACCTGTTTGCAGGATAAGCTTCCAAGAATTCAAACCCATAACAAATTAGCAAGTACCTGAAAGGATGGTTTTGATCTCTGGTATACCGCTACCTGCGGCCTTGTCAACGATAAGTAAGATCGCCTGCCCTACCTAAGTAGGCTCTCACACGTACATAGTACAATACTTTGCGTTTAGGCTGAGAAGTGTTGTGTTTGCAAATGCTATTGTCAAACAGGGGAGACAAGACTCCAGACTCTTTACGTGCGAGGAATGATGTTGACACGGTCAGGTAGATAGTAAGGAGCGATGAGATCGTCGCCCAAAGGATCTAACCCCAGAGGGCGATGAGTATCGAGAGGACATGTGTTGAGAACAACGCACCGCAACAAAGGTATAGCTGATATATTCCACGTAGTCACTCTCGATAGCAGAGCGTCGCCCGTAAAGAGTCCATGACCTTAGGGCATCAGACCAGTGCACCCAATCAGGACAGGTGGTTTCATTCGAAGAAAACAGTTCGTTGATCTCGGGACAACAAAACCGCATAGCTTTCCACCATCCGGTAGTGCAGTAACCGTATTTCGCATCAAAGAACCACTGCTCTAAGCGCACGACGAGGAAAGCGATAACAGCAGTTAAAAACCCGACAACGGTGACGATAATCCATCCAAGGCTCTTGTCAAACGCCAAACGCAGACGTGAACGAATCGATTTTGCACGTCTCAGTCGAGAAAAGCGGACCGAATCCTTAATCGCATCATGTAACCAGTCGATGGACGAAAAAGAGGAATACCAGACGCGAAAACCATTTATTCGAACGTGGATATCGTCAGGAGAATTCAAGGACCTGGAACGAACGAAAGGAGCGTCATAAGCAGAAACAACCCGCTGAGATGTGCGGCGGTTGATGGTACTATTGAAGGACGCTGGTGAGCATATCATTGATGTTGAGGGGTCTGAAAACGTTCCACGCCGGACTGCCAGGGTCGATAGCGGCGGGAGCTCGCGACTGCCTAGGGTACTATATGCACGCAGTCCATGGGGAGGTCGTGCATGGGGTATTGTTCCGTAGTTTTCACTGCTGGTATCATCGCGCAATGAGGTTTCTTCATCCGGCAGGTCGGGATTATCACGGGAGTCCGGGAGAGGACCAGGTACAATTACAGTCCCTATACGGAGAAGGCGTTGCCGTCGCCAGTCCGTGGAAGATGGTCCGCTGAGGGGACCTTTCGGTGGACCTTCTTCCATCGACTCATTGGTTGGCGACTGCAAGGAAGTCGAACGCGTTCCACGCAGCGACATCCCGATGGAGATCTGGGTACACGGTCGTCAGAGAGTCCAAGACACCTTCAACTCGAATGCTAAGGGAGCTTCTGGAGTTGAAACACAAAGTTGAAGTTCTCAACCACAAACTTTCAATGGTGTAAAATAAAGACGGTCTCACAGTTTTTGTACTGGGAACGGATGTGGTCGTTGAAACCAAAGCTATGGATATCGCCCAAGCGACATGATTACACTTGCCTCCGTTGCGGACCTAATGTAACACATGAATACTGTACTCCCATATGTTTCACGTAGTTAGTGTAATAACCCTACATCCCATAGAAGGAAAGACAGGTGAACAACCTTGCTGGCCTAATCAGCAACTGATGGCAAGGTACCGGCAACAAATATGTACAAACACTAAACTCACTCCTCACCACCACAAAAAAATCATGGCGAGCGCAGGCCTGGGTGTCCCTGTGAAGTTATTACACGAGTCTCTTGGTCACATCGTCACTGTAGAGCTCAAGACCGGCCAACTTTATCGCGGAAAACTCGCGGAAGGTGCAGTGATACCCAGATCGTGACCTACGTCAGATAATTGATTTCCTCTGATCGCGTCATGCCCTCCAGCCGAGGATAACCTCAACATATCCTTGAAAGATATCACCGTCACTGGACGAGATGGTCGTGTGTCCCAGCTAGATCAAGTTTACATTAGAGGAAGTATGGTCAGATTCTTCATTGTACCTGACATGCTCCAGAATGCTCCAATGTAGGTTCACATCTGCCCATTTGATCGCACGTAGGCTGACGCTCGACAGGTTCAAGCGGGTTGGTCCGAACGCCATGCGGGGACGAGGTATTGGTACGGCGCGTGGACGCGCCACCATCATGCGAGGTTCGTTTCCCCGAGTCTTATAGTCAAACATGTGCTCATTCCCCTGTCTCTTTCCTAGCAAATGGTGATTATCGTCGCCGATACAATATCCCTCGGGAGGTACTGACCAGATTTCTTTCAATAGCTCGTCGTGGTCGTGGCGTACCTGCGGCTCGTGGCATCAGGCGATGACCGTTGTTCGTGTTTCCTGCTTTTAGGTGGTAAAAATTGTTTCTAGTTTACTTCATGATGCTTTGGTAGCTCTTTTGTGAAATACTTCTAATGTACTGTCGTCGAAAATGTACATCGAAAAGAATATCCTGCCAGTGTGAATAAATTATAAGTACGTTGAATGAAATCTCACTCAGACACACTTGAAAGTCCTCCGTCTTCTTTGATCGATCAGATATGAAACACCATGCAATGCTTTGACGCTGTCGATGACGTATAACACTACGCCCCCTCAATGATCTGAATGAGGCGCGGGGCCTGTGGCAGTCCTCCGCTCTAAAAGTCAGACACCCGTCCCTTGAAGCTCCAGTCCCCGCCGTCCACTTCGACCCATTTAGCTACAGGCTCTGTCTTTGGTCCCCCTTGTTCCCCTGTCAGATGATTGATATCCCCCTCAAAGTCCGGCTTAACGGGTTTTCTCGCATCGGGATGAAGTGCGAGTTCGGCTTCAGCCTCTCTGCGGGAAAGCGTGGGTGACGATAGAGGCATTTGTGCCACCCGTTGAAGTTCCTCGAATTCTCGCTGCTGTTCACGTGGAAGGGATGGTGGGGATGGCCTGTTCAACCCCGAAGAACCCATTTCTCGTACTCGGGACACAGAACAAACACGCAGCCACGAGGAGGTTGTAGACGGGCTGAGCCGAAGATGTGGGCGGGGTAGCATGATGATATAATTCGTTGTGGAGGGCCAAAACAAAGACTACCCGGGAAGATAGTCTGTCAGCAAGAATGAAAGAACATGCAAGAAAGTGCAAAGGCTGCCGACAATGATTAATGCACACTCACCGATTACCAGAGTCGTTCAAGTAACCTTTGGTGTTATGTAGCCGCCTCGACGCTTTGGAATCAATATTGTGAAACTTGTACCTTGTGGAGTTACTGATGCGTGGGGACGGCCACTTGACCTGATCATGATCGTGGGACAGCCTGCCTGATCTATTCCGTGCCTCCTTCCATGCCAATGCTTTTCCAGATGTACAGTAGCTAACGACATATAGTCTACGATCACAAATTGATGCAGAAAGTACAACCGTAGGCGTGTGTACCTATGGAATCGAAGGCTATTGCGCAGTTCACCTTGTCAGGCGGATTGCCGCGGATGGATGATTCAATGTGCCTAGTAGAGGTCCAGAATAAGATCTTGTGAATGATGATCTGTAAGAGCTTGGTAAGTAAGAGAGCCTTAGCGCTAAAAATCTTAGTAAAGAATGAGTAGAAACTCCCAAGGGTCAAATGGAAAGATCAAAAATACAGCTGCTTGTCAGGAACAGTCCCACAGCGACGAGTTAATTTTGATAGATGTGTAACAGTGTGTATTACAATGTAACACTGGGCAGTAGAGGTAACGTTGTCTACGGGAACCTCCGGGAAAGTGACGGCACCGAACAGCAAACTATAAACTCCGACATAGGATAACAATTACAAGATAATGATAATTTTGTGTGACAGGTAAAATAATTATATAATGTCGTAGGAAGCTGATCTCTGTCAAGACCTATTGTTTGTGGGTGAGGCCTAACAGAATCGTAAATATCTTCCGCGCTTTGACCACGACTTTGACAGATTGACCCGCCATTAGTCTCTGTGCTATTTTTCTGTATTCGTTCGAAGCCGTTGTACTCGACCGAAGCCAGCTGTCAAGTTCCAGTCTTGTTCTTGTTGCCCGCAAGTCCATATTACTCAGGCTGTACTCTCGAAACACTCCATCAATTGGTTCAGGTTCTTCTCAAACCCTCCTTTCTGATCCTGCTTTACAATCTCAAATCTCAATCTCAAATCTCCATCTCTATGCAGCCCTCCCATCCTTATTACCCCGCGAACAGCTACACCACCAATGTCATAGAAATCGCCGACTCCTACCCCTCACAATCAGTCTCCAGTACCTCCCCCATGCCCTCAATACACCAGACAGAGTCTTTTTCTACAGACCCTGTCTACAAGAAGCGCAAGATAGAACGCGCCTGCGATGCCTGTCGCCGCAGGAAGACCAAGTGTGACGGACCACACACGCCAGACAACATTTGCACGAACTGCATACAAAATCGTAAAACGTGCTCATACGTGTTAGTACGCGTCCCCCCTACTATCCGTTCTCTTTCGCTGACTTATCCTCCTCAGTGAGGCTTCGAAGCCCAGAGGTCCCCCCAAAGCGTGAGCCCCATGACTAATTGGCCGAGCGACCAAATTAATGCATGCTGCACAGCTATATCACTGGTCTGGAGGACAGGTTGGAGAAAATGGAGGCACTTCTGAAGCGAGTGAGTGTTTCTTTCACTCTTTTCGCGGTCTTCTGTCGCGGCCATGTGCCTTGCTTTCGCGGTGGGGCATAGTCTGGCGGACCAATCGTGTTCCTTGGCATGCTTCATGCAAATAAGTGGACCCACCACTTACTTCCATTTCTCCGAGCGGTACTTCTTTGTAGCTAGAATGTACTCTAATCATTTCTTTTCACAGCTCCGTCCCGAATCCGATTTCTCCCAGGAGTTGGGACCACCAGTGATTCGAGACTCTTGGAAGACTGACTCGGACCCTCCGCGTCATCCATCACCTGACGAAAAGTCATCCTCGCCATCCATCCATTCTTCGAGACTCAAGGGTTCGCCATCAGGATCTCTGCGCTGCAGTGCTCTCCCCCCGGTCGGCATTTCAAATACGATTAACCCTTCGTCATGCGTCAGCTCCCGTAGCAGGCGCTCCGCAGGAACGCCGCGCACCGATACGGATTTGTCATCAGATGGCTATACATCTTCAGACAGTGAAGAGGTTGGCGAGCTTAGTCTGTCGCGCGGAATGAAGCGATTGACGATTCGAGGATTGGAACCTACTCAAGATAACTCGTACTTACCTGACAGTCAAGTTCGCTTCCACGGGAAAAGTAGCTGCTTCAAACTTATCGAACCGACCCGGAAGTTGAGAGATGAACACATGCATCGGGTAACCGGTGGAGACGAACGCAATCGTTCAAGTCGCGACAGTACTAGCCCGGTAAATGCTGCAGCATTGAGGCGGCCGGAATTTTGGACAACACCTCCGGTAAGTGGGTAGTCGCACCTCAGTCGTTACAGGCAGTATTAATTGAATTCTTTTCTCCGCAAATCGAACTTTCTCGGGTAGTGGGAACTCGAATTTGAGGGCTGTCAGGATCGACTCGAAGCTCTATCCCTCTCAATTTCAGAGGAGTTTCCTCCCCCGGACCTTGCTGATAGCTTGATCAAGCTATATCTTGATCACGTTAACCCTCAATTTCCTTTGTTTCACAAGCCGACATTTGAACGACAATGGAAAGATGGCCTGCAGCACAAGGATCCATACTTTGGATGCCTTTGTTTGTCCCTCTTCGCTGTGGCTAGTCGCTGGAGTGACGATCCCCGAGTACTCGACGACGGTAAATACGATGTCCCAGAGGCCGAGAGACCCAGCGAGGAGCACAGATGGCAGCGTGCTGGGTGGAAGTATTTCAACGCAGCAGTCGGTGCGACCCTCTCACAGTTGCATCTTCAAATTGCTGACTTGCTACAGATGTGCATCGTGATTCTCGTAGTCTCTTCCATCCCCCTGGCTTGTTTGAAGTCCAGACCATGTCGGTCAGTGCAATGCACAAGAGATGATCTAGGAATATATGTGTTGACTTGCGATACAGTTACTTGGCATGTTCCTGCGAGGCACAGCATTCCACCCCGTGGCATGGCTCTTCATTAGTATTGGTCTGCGGAAAGCTCAAGATGTTGGCGCACATCGGAAGAAGATTTACGGAGATAAACCGAGTGTGGAAGAGGAACTCTGGAAAAGGGCTTTCTGGATGCTCGTGCTCTACGACAGAATAGGAAGTGCTGCTCTTGGACGGCCATGCTGTTCAGGTGAAGAAGAGTAAGACCTGCGCTCTTGGAATCACCGTGTATTCGGGACTGACCTGTTGATCTATGAAGTTTTGACGTGGGCCTGCCATTGGAAGTCGACGATGAGTACTGGGAAACAGAAAATCCAGAGAATGCATTTCAACAACCACCGGACAAACCATCAAGGATAGTCGCCTTTAATTCATATCTCAAATTGACGAAAATTGCGGCATATGCCCTGAGAACGATCGTGCGTTTTCACATCTCGCAATGAACTGGTAGCTAACTCGTGGTACAGTATGCCCTCGATAGGTCAAAGCTCTTAGTCAGCGCCGCGCGTCCGCGGTGGCAAGAGGTTTTAACCCAGCTCAACAACGCGATGACCGAATGGGTAGATTCAGTCCCTAAACATCGTATGTTTTTTTTACTCTTGCAGTCTCTATGACAACGTGAACGTTCATCTCCACGTCTAATAGTGCAATGGACACCCCACATTGAAGATCCATTGTTTGCCAATCAGTCAGCGACACTGTATATCACTTACTATCTCATCCAGATAATCATCTATCGCCCCTTCTTGCCGCCATCTCTCCGGTCCGCCTCCAATACGCCTCCACATTCCAGCATGCCCGTTCCCTGTATTGCCATTTGTGTCAACGCTAGTAAATGTTGCTCTCGCATCTTGAAGATCCAACTCAGCCGTGGCTTGTCCAATATTCCTAGCCTCATCTGCGCTGCGCACATGTGTGCCGCTATTCTGCTCATGCATTTTTGGGATCTCAAATGGCAAGAACGCAATCAGCTCAGATGCGATGCCCTGGAAGACATCAAGTCTCCCCTCGCTCTGGCCATGGCTGAGCTGCTCGAGGACGTCGCTGTGTTCATCGAGGCTTTGCAGCTGGTCAGGCCCCGCTGGAGGAACGCGGAGATGTACTTGTCAGCCATAACCTCATATTGAGCGATTGTTTTGCTAAACGCTACCCTCGCAGAAAAGATCTCGGTTCTTCATTGCCTCATACTCTCGGAGGTTTGGAACACGATAGCCGCAAGGATGATCCTGTTTCACGTCAGTATTCTTTCAAGTTTGATGACCGTACCTACCACAATGTTCTTCCATCAGAATACGGAACGCTGCCAGAATATCGAAATCCACCACCACAGTATCGCTCTGATCCCGCACCGATCACAACGTACCCTTACAACTCACAGGTCCAGCCCTCCAGCCCTAGCCTTAACTTCTTCGAGTTCCCTCATATCACTCGATATCCCGTTCCAAGTACCCTTCCGCTACCATGCTCATTCTCTGTCTCTGGACGCGATCTCGAGTGGGGCCCAGTGCCGTCCCAGGTTTCTTCAACATCCCAATCAACCCTATCTACCGCATTTCAACTGCAGGCACAACGAAGTTATGATGGATTTCCCATGAATGGTGGACCAAGTGGCCGAAAGTCATCCGTGTCCAGCCTCCATTCTCGACTAGTTCCCGCTTCCGACAGAACCTCTATGGACGAACCACCCGCATCAGAGCACGAGACCCTTCTCCCCGAACAGTACATGATAACCAGTCACATGCCTTATACCGCTTCCGTTTCCCTGCAAATGCACGAAAGCATGCATGGCGGTCACAGGTACGATCCTTGTCACCAAACAGGGTACGTATTCAGTTTTCATGACATTCTTCTTTTGCTGAAATGCTCGATAGACCTGGTTGGGCGAGCGATTGGGACTATAATTCAGCCTATGCGTATGGTCCTTGTTCCAGTGACATGTCATCAACGACCACTCGACCCGGTTATCCTTTACGACACGAAGAGACTAAATACCCCCATGATCGAATTCTCTCTTACTCTGGACACTATTGATTGACATGATAAACTGATACCCTCGCATTTTCTTGGTCTTGAGACTAATTTTTATGACATCTCTCATGCTTCCTGCCACTGTTGTTATCTATACTTCATTTGCCATATTATTGTAGCGTCTATTTTATATACCTCTTATCTTAGTTGCTTTGCTTCGCTCTGGGATCTACTGCTTATTCTCATTCTTGCGAAAGTCGTTATGCAGTGTGAACTTGAAGTGAGTCCCTAACTTCGGTGCAACAACAGGGAAAACATGTTCCTACTACTGATCGTCACTGAGTGAGTCCAGCAGAGGACGTCAACGAATCATCTCAGCGCTGTGCCAAAAAGCATCGCTATCCTCCCACTGTGACAGGATCGAGCGAGGAGCCCTTTGCGCAGTAATGATCCAACCTGGTCTCATTTGGCCTTCAAACGCGGGTTGAGCCGACCTCCGCATTTCCTCGCTCTTGTTCCACTTCCGATTTTCATCTGAATGGACGTCCCCAGCACCGGCAATCTGTAGGATGAGTACCCTCAACTTCCCCTCCTGTACAACAGGACGCAGCATGTCGTTAACGGTATCAAGGCTACCACACAGTGCATGCTTATACGCGACCGTCAAGTGGGTAAGCTGAGGCAACTCTGAAAGTTGTGCAACACTCTCTGGAGTTATCGAGGGCGTGAGCTGTATTCTCAGATGGGAGACCATCTCTGCATGCCAGAGCAAGGAGATGCTGTTCCTTTGGAGAAATAGGGAGGTATCTAAGCCCGTTGTGTCCCGGGTCTTCCTGGGACAGTGACACGCTCCGAGCAGTGGACGTATGAGGCGACTGAAAAGTCACAGGCTAGACTGGTCACCCCCGTACACCTGGACAACACAGTTTCGATACTGGATATAGGGTCAAGAGCAGTAATGCACATTTTTTGACGTCTTGTGGTCTGAAGTAGATATGAATGATGCGAGAGCTCGGGATGACCAAAGCCGAATAGTGTGATAAAGGGCTGGTCCTACGTGATTGTGCACCCAGGAGGAGACGAGGGACAGTGCGAGGAGTGTAGAGCGGTGTTCTGCGGCGAACGAGATGATAGAAGGTATCAGCTCGGCCGGTAAGGTCGCAAGTGGCGAAGACATGATCGGATATTGTGTTCAGGTTGGTTGGCTGTTGGTTTATACTTGTCACACTTGCGCGAGACGACAGACATGTTCGTTCACCAGACTTGAGGATAAGGATGATCGATGGATAGTGGAACTTGAAAGAACTGCAATTCCGTAATTATCAAGGGACCTATTATCTTGAAACCGTGGGTTTTGCCATTCGCGCCTCGCCGCATGTACATGGCATGGAGCGTCTCGATTAAAATATGCAGATGTCGCGGTATCCTCCTGGGATCAATCACAATGACATGTGAATGTCGTTTTATGGATAGATATAACCTCATCCCCTTATTGTGTGCCAGCGAACACCGCGCGAAATAGAAATAGCAGTGACGTTTGCTTAGGGCAAGTCTCCTCAGACTGAGGCGATCGATGGAGTCGTAATGATAGCCAACTACATGGCACACATATACCCGCAGATCGCCGGCTCTCTAGGAAAGTAAAAGTATCAACCACCTTCAAAGATTTTGTTACATACCTCCCCGGCCGAGGAACAGTTCGAAGTGATACTTTTATGTGCACCCTTCATTCTGATGGGGTACAGAAGTCGTTCGCCTTGCTCGGCTGAAAACAACGATTACGCATTCATGACTTCCAAAAGGCGCCAGAGAGGCTGTATCCGTCCGATTGACTTTTTGAGAGGGTCAATGGCTTATAAATCATCTTTACAAGGATTGTCAAGGCATCACTGGCATTACAGGGTACGGCTGGTTATGGAGGACGTTGCGGGTGGACCTATTCTATGCCGAGGTCGAAGGTCATTAAAAAGCAGGGAACCTTCTGCGAGAGGTGATTCCTTCATATGATTATCCTGAAAGAGATACAGCGGTGTATGCGGCATTGTAGGATGACCGGAAGATAGGTCGGCACACTGCTTCGGAGGGAATATGCATAAAGCACAATACGCGACCACAGTGATCAAGATGACCGTGAATCAGAGGATTCGGTCGACTCAGCCAACGCTTCATCACCCAGAGACTGCTTTGATGGCGACGAGGTTGCTCTATTCCTGCTCGTGGCTTGAGCGATGGCCACATGGCGAGTAAAAGTTGTTTGCGCGACGAACGCGGCAATAGTCTGCAGAATTCTTGGCTCGGTACAGATTAGTCGCGAGACGTGATTTGACTTACCAGTACCGTACCCCAGAGGATCAGCCTCTCCTTCCAGCGTTCGTCACCCTTAGAATCATCGAAGTAAGGACGTCTCCATGTCCTGGCTCTGAATCGTGCAGGGTCCGGATGTCGCTCTTGACCAGCCAATGACTCCCCGGTTAGGCTGCTCTTGCCTCGCATCAGATCATACGCTTTGGCTATAGACTGGAACCGAGCTTGAGCGACCTCGGGAGGATACTTCCGAGCAATCGGAGAGTCTGGGTGGTAAATGCGAACGAGTTCATAGTCTGGCACGCATATCTATATCCTCAGCAGTCGTAGACAATTGCCCACAGAATGACTGACATCTTTGCTTGATCTGCTGCTGAGTAGCGGATCTGGGTAGATGAAAAACGTGGTGTGGTTGTGGATTTGGTTGTGTGGGATATGGGAATGGATTGGAGCTTCCTGACGTATGCCAGCGACATTGACGAGCGTCGTGAAGTAAAGTATTTCTAGTTCGGTAAGCCGCCTGCTTGAGCATCGCACACATAGGATGACAATGATTCCCGGGCTTTGAAGCGCAGCGTCGAGCTTGCAATTGGCTTTGCAAGTTGTTCCTTGGCCTGCTGTTGCTGGGTCAAGTCTTGGAGGTGGCAGTGCAGGTGAGCTGGGACCGTTCATGCACACTACTGCACCATACTGAATGTCTGAGACTCGTTATGCCGATCAATTAACGATTCCTTCAAAGCTGGTGCAGACCCCTTGCCTCTGAATTGACAAGTCGTCGTTTTGTTTTGAAAACGGATCACACTGCTGGTCTAGGCGAGATAAATCATAAGAATCGTGGTACATACTCTACATAGATCTACCATGACATGCTCCCCACAACGTCTCATGGCAGCCGTAAAACCAATACACCAGCATTTCTGCGATCCAACTCCACGTCCTCCCCGCCCCTAGGAGATCTCTCATCAGCAAGCGGAGATAGCGGTGGTGAAGCGTACTAACCGCCTGAGAGCTTCTACTACTGCAGGTTTCAGCTTAGAGATACCTCCATCAGAGTGTCTACCTTGCCCTGCGAGGAATTACGAGGCTTTGTTCACAATATCAGAGACTGCCATGTGCTTACCGACTATCAGACGGAGCTTCTTTTTGCCTTGTGCTCTGGCGTCTCGGATAGCTGCTTGAGCGTACTTGATGCCTTCGACCACTCCAAGATTATGCAAATCAACTGAGTCAGCTGGGACTTTCTAGAACCGACGAGCCTCTTCTCAGATGTTTTCCACCCACAGAACTGGATACGAACCCCTGGTTGGTTGTTCTCTGGAGGGAAAGGGGGCAGGTCACGAAAATGTTGAAGTAATATGTTATTTCCAAATCAGACCTTGATATATCCAGGCACTGGATTCGGCGTTGAGTCGGTCGATATTATCCCCTAGGGTATCAATGATATCTTTGTAGTGATGGACATCGAAGCGACGTCCCTGTCTCTCTGCCGCTCTTCGTTGTCTTGTAAGATGCCCGTCCTTGAGATTTTGGAGGCGTCTTGCTTCCGCCCGGGCTGCCTCGTAACTCTGACGATCATATATTGGCAGGAAGTCGCTCTGTCGAAAAAAAAGTGATCAGAAAGAATGATGTTTCCACGTCAACGTTCGACGCACAAGGTCAACGGGTGGTGAGATTTTATAAGCTGATATCTTCTGGGAAGAGGCAGACGCATGTGTCCCATGATCGCTAGTCCTAGTGCGTTCAAACCCATGTAAGGAATATTGAGAGTCTTGGGGGGGTACCAACCTAGTGCCGCCAGTGGGGAGATTGTATCTTTGAACGCTGGGGCCTGAGTGGGTGTAATGCCTTTGGGAACTGTCACGAAGAGCTCGACGCTCTTGGTGGGTATGCGAGTGACGTGGAAGGCCTTGTGAGTCGTCGTCTCTGTCGCCAGAGAACAACGAAACCACAGCTTGAATGACCTTCTTCGCCAACCAAAGTGCCCCGCCAACAAAAATAACACCCAGAATCACGACCTGCCACCAGGTCGTCGTCATCGCTGTAGATCTACACTTGGTAGTAGAGAGTCTCGAGACTTGAAGTAGATGAAAGAGTAGAGACTCAGTCTTCGATATACAGTAAGGACTATGACTACGACATCGGCATACCTAGATCTGAAAGGATAGAGACTCGGAGACGGTGGAATCAGTAATGTATGTGGTATAACGAATAGAGATGTTGCTCCTGAGGTGAACTATTCGACCGAGTGGGAATACAAAAGACCGTTGGGACGGATAACGAATAGAAACGAAGATGATTGATTGATGAAACGTGTAGTGACAAAGTACCATTTGTGAAGCTAAATCAAGTATGTATATACTGATCATGATGGAGAATAGGCCCCAGATCTGTAAATTTACGTCTCGACTATAATCTTCACAAGTATTACCTATCAGTTTGCCTAGAGGACACTTGCTGGTATTACACATGTTTGGGTAGTACGAGGAGTAAGGTGGATATAGAAGCTTCTAAGATGCGGACTTCAGACTTCTGTGACTGAGCCAAGCGACGACTCGTTTGCATGTTACATAAATCAAGTTTGCGCCGCATCTGCTGCGGTATCGATACATGTTCTAATGAATTTGTCTGGTACCCACATATCAGCACTCGTCTTCGATAGCGATAGTTAGTCACCAGCATCCACTCTTGAGCGCTCGAGCATGGCTATTAACGCAACCGTACGATGAGTATGCCTGCGTTCTGTGGGTCGACCTCGGCGAATAAATTGTGCCTAGAAAAATATTAGGAACTACATGAAAAGGAGATTGCACTGATGCATTTGGATTGGTGCGTACTTCTTCGTGAGATCCTCTACAGCAGGTTTGATCTTGGCAACACGGCCATCAGAATGCAATCCCTTCCCTACAATGGGGGAATCACTGAGCGGCGGTTCCGAAAACGAGCCAGTGCAACTGACCAACAATCAAGCGGATTTCCGAGTCTCCTCGTTGTCGAGCCTCTTGAATGGCTTTGTCAGAGTAGGAGACCGCCTCTTTGACATAGAGGCCGTGGAGATCCACCTCACCAGGTTTACTGTCCTGCTCAACCATAACATGAGAGAAACAAGACAGTGTCCGTAGATACACACCAGGTTGTTCTCTGCATCAGTGGACGTAAATTTAGACAGCTTTCGCGGATAAGAGACATCACTCACCCTTGAAAATCCAAGCACTGGCTTCGGCGTTCAGGCTCTCCATCGTACGTTCGTGCTGTTTCCCTTGCTCTGAGAGTTCTTTCGCGTGTGCGCCATCACCCCGAGCATAGGCTTCGTGACTTCCTTGAAAAGACTGAGCCATCAGGTCACCTTCTTGGTTGGCCTTCGCACGAAGGGCCATATACTGTTCATTGTGCTGGTTAATTTGATTCTGGTCCTTGAGAAAACAATTGCGTTCTGAGGGGTGAAGAACAAAGTTTGAGGGGAATACCTGGTGGCGTTTACGCTCATGCTGAGGCTGAGGGGACTGTGGCCTGTCAGCTGGAAGAACATTAGACTCAAATGTTGGTTTCGGTGGTCGCTCTTGCGTCTGCGTGTTAGGTCAACATCTCAGGTCAAATCTAAGGTGTCATCTAAGGCTCACTTTGCGACGGTGCTCTGATTTTCCCGCAACTGACGGGCGCTGCCCCTGGGGGGCGGGCCAAGTGGTTGTTGGTCGTGGGGGTGGCCTTTCTGTATGAGGTTTTTGATTCGGAGGGTGTTCAGATGGTAGTTGTTCTTGGGTTGTCGAACCCCCGCATAATACCTTGACTAATGCAAGGAGGATATCCATAAAACCAGCCATGATAGCAAGGGTTTAACGCTGGGCGGCAGATTGTGAAAAGACGGTGTAAAGCTTGCGCCGGGAGAAAGAAGGATATCACCAAAACCGACTCGGAGTACACGAGGCGGCGTTCTTTCAGGCTTGAACACCTCCATTACTGGCATGATCGACAACGTTAATTATGTAGTTTATGCAGTATGAGTTCCGCCATAGATCAATGATTGGTCGACTTGCGTAGTTGTCTAGGTGTAGTATTACCATGCCTCGCGTCGGAGGTGTTCCGGATTTTGAATAACATTAGTGTTCGCCAGTTCTATGCACCCGCACACATGAAGGCGGAAGACCAATCAACATTCAAGATACAGGCAGGCTACGGTCACGAATGATCTACGCGTTGATCAACCCCACAACAAGTGTTCACCAAACATTCCCTGGACCACAACTCCATTCCACCGACTTAGATTTCCAATCCCACGAGGATATACGCTGGGTTAACCTGGAAGGGAGGTTTAGCAACAATATTGCCTCCAACGTACATGAGTGAATGCAAAAGTTCGTTGAGCCCATTGAATGACTTGTCGAGAACGATCACAAGTGCAGAACATTGCAGTTGTTCATCGGCAAGGTCCAAGAGGGCGACGATACTGAAAGGGTATGCTTGAGTCGATTAGGGAGACATTTGATGTAGGATGAAACTACCTTTCGCGAAGGCTGACCGCGGGGGCGTTCTTCCCATCAACGTACAACGTCTTCGGCTGGCCAGGCAGTTCAAGGACGACACCGTCAAAAGAAGCACCCATATTCGGTGCCGAAACGATGACACTCTTAGCAAAGGGTAAGATGCTCAATCCGGTACGAGGAAATATGTTCAAGAGAAGATCCAGAGCATCTTTTGAATGCTTGGTGGATATACCAGAAGCACCACTTGCATCGCTGTCGTCTGGGGTCAAAGGTGGGGTCAAGAGATCATAGGAGTCGGATCTTCCAGGAATATGTCTTGGCGCAACAGCAGCGGGGAATCGAGCCGTGGTGGAAGAATTGTTGATGGGGCTTCTTGTTTTCTTGGGGGACGAAAGTGAGAATGATGAAGCAGGAGGTGTAGAGATGATAGGCGCCAGACAGCCTGTCACACAGTCTGACGACCCTCTGTCAGGAGGGCATTTTGCGTTGGGGATGTCAAAAGCGCCACTATTTGAGGGTAAGTCAGGATACAGAATTTGTGACGAGATAACATACTCCGGGTCCTCCAGAGAACGTAGTGGAGTAATAGTACATGTCCTCAGCACCCTGCAAGTGGCACACGGCAAGTACACTGGGAGTGTTGTCGCAAGTGAAAGCCCCATCTCCAACGGCTTGACGGCCGTTGCTAAATGGACGAAGTCGGTGAAATATCTGCAACCTGAAAGAATCGTACTACGAACGTGGGGCACAGACTAAATTGCTGTTGCATAAAATTGGAGATCGATGAATGCGACATGTTCTGCCAACTTGACTGAGAGGATGGGTGATAAAAAGTGCTAGACACGATAAGATGTTAGCCTCGGATGGGCTATTTCGACATAGATGCAGAAACTACTACCTTGTTGTGACTGCTGGTGGTACTGGTGTAAGGCTGCCTCGCGACAAACGTCCTATTTATGATAATTCATCAGCCACTGATGTCAGGTGCCAACCCCCGAACATCCCGCTTGCACTGCTCATGCACATAAAACAGCACTACAAAAAGCTTATTCCTCTCGTCGGGGTGTTCAATGAGGTTCCATCCTTGAGCAGAGTCTCATATACTGCCCTTGTTAATCAACATTTCTGTGGTTTTCCCTGCAAGGTGTTACCAGCTACGAAAAGCTGGTGGCACAGGGTGTCAGCAGTCCCTACATGAGTTTAGGGCAGGACGAGGGCACTTGACGCCAGTTAGCATGCAATTGATATCGACGAGGAGATATTACCGACAGCGAATCCGACATCGCCAACTTCAAGATGTGAGTATCCCTTCGCCATCTGTGGTCTTGGATGCAGCAGCAGAGGCTACATCGCGAATACAAGCACGACGGGAGGACCTTGGCTGTTGCTTCTGGTGGATGTCCTTGCACTATGTCGGATGTAGTCTCTGGCGTTGCAATCTTCCATCCATACCGCTAGCCTTGTTTCTACCTGCGTGATTACGATTACTGACCTGCTGACCACAGTATCTCTTGGCATCAAAACTATGGCTGACGCAGCACGAGGACGCGGTGGATTTG
Organism: Gyrodon lividus; assembly: GCA_014904945.1. Lineage (NCBI taxonomy): Eukaryota > Fungi > Basidiomycota > Agaricomycetes > Boletales > Gyrodontaceae > Gyrodon > Gyrodon lividus. The sequence continues at coordinate 1,055,294 of MU127420.1, read as the reverse complement.
GTCGTGGTCGTGGGGAGCGTGGCCGAGGTCGTCGCGGGCCCCGTCGTGGAGGCCGCAAGGACGAAGAAAAAGAATGGTTCGTGAGCATTTGTAGGACACTCCTGGACGAACAATTTATTCGACTGCCTGTAGGGTCCCCGTCACCAAACTCGGACGTCTAGTCAAGGACGGAAAAATCAAATCTATGGAGGAGATCTACCTCTTCTCACTTCCAGTCAAGGAATACCAGATCGTTGACTTCTTCTTGCCCAAGCTCAAGGATGAGGTCATGAAGATCATGCCCGTGCAGAAACAAACTCGTGCTGGTCAACGCACACGCTTCAAGGCTTTCGTTGCTATCGGTGACTTCGATGGACATGTTGGTTTGGGTGTCAAGTGCGCGAAGGAGGTTGCTACCGCCATCCGCGGGGCTATCATTCTTGCTAAGCTCTCTGTAATCCCCGTGCGGAGAGGTTACTGGGGCGCTGCTCTCGGTGAGCCACACACTGTGCCATCGAAGGTTAGCGGCAAGGTCGGTTCCGTCATGTGCAGACTGATCCCTGCACCACGAGGAACTGGTATCGTCGCTGCCCCCGCCTCGAAGCGACTCCTTCAGCTGGCTGGTGTGGAGGATTGCTACACTCAATCTAAGGGGTCTACTGCTACGATGGGTAACTTCTTGAAAGCTACATTCGTTGCTGTACGTCTTTCGTGTCCTCCCGTTGCTCATGCTTATATTCATTTGCTCAGATCACGAAAACATATGCATTCCTCACTCCTGATCTATGGCGAGAGATACCTGTCACGAAAGTGCCTTATGATGAACACAGTGCTCACTTGCAACTGACGGGCAAGAAGGCATATTAGTTGTATGCTATCACGTTTTTCGTGTATGCTCTAAAACTATGATTTTGCATTCGCATTCATGCTTCATGCTGGATCACCTGGTGTGAGACGTGAGGTAGCTCGGGTCCCTGATTCGATATGCTGGCCAGGCAATTCCGAAGGGCTAGCATGATAGTAACCCTCTTTCGACATGAGGCTCTGATAGCTCTTTGCATCGAATTGGATCTGGCGGTGTACTACATCAAAAAATTTCGATCGATCATCTCGAGGTCAAATGTGGATAACGTCGGAGCTCCTTGGAACGGTCAAGTCAGTCAACTCCAAGCCAGAAAATTCACCAGCTGTCAAATTCACAATAAGATCTAAAATTCTACAATGACCAATTGTCGGCGGAAATGACTCTCAAAGCTTTACACTGCGAACCGCCCAATGTTGTCTTTGTTCTTCGCGAAAGTCGTCGACTCGGTCTTCCAGCGTCGTTGCTGAGAGCATTCCAAAGTTGTGCGCCAGCGGTGAGCAGTGTCACTCTAGCGTGCCCAATGAAATCTCACCCACACTCAATTCTTTCTGGCTAGCAGCTCCTGCCCTTCGTCAGACACTGCCAGGAACATTTATTTGCTAGGTCTTTTTCGACTCGTCTTGTCTTCGCTTCGTAATCCTAATGTACGTGTGCTCTGTCTCGAATCGACCTCTTGTGTGACAGCTCACCATCTCGCCATCTCGCTTTCATCAAGAACTAGCTCGCCAGTCTATCTACCATCATAATGTCACAAGGGGACGTCGAAAATCAATCATCCCATAGCCCTCGCTCTCGTTCATGCGAGGCACGTGGCCGTCCCTCCGTAATGCACTTCCTGCATGGGAGTATAATACCACCTCCTGAGGAGCGCTCTCTGCCTCCAACTGATGCGTTCTCACTATCTCCCGTGTCGGCGCATAGGTCAGTTTGTTCGGACGCCTATGGGCATTCTTGACCTCATGTCAATTAATTTCACAGTTGCACTGAGTCATGGTCTGGGAGCTCCAGTACGGGAGAGCAACGATCTCCTCTCACACCCGAATTTGGTCCTCCGGCCGTGCCTACCGTCGTCCGAACGAACGACACCCCTATTACTGCATTCCTATCACAATTTTACGATGCCGAACCAAGTTCTGATATCGTGCAGTCCAAGCTCTCCGTCGGAGAAGACGTCCACACACTTAAATTTTCCGAGAACAGGAAAGAAGAGATGTCGCTAATGCAACTCCCAATCTTCCCTCCGGAGAGGATCCCAGACTACATCACCGCAGAAATGCCTGATACTCCTTTTCAGGTGTCACCTGAGGATGATTTACTCGTCGAGCCGGCTCCAGTTGTTGTAGAGCATGAAATTGAACCCCATCCTCCACTTCCCGATGTGCGGAGGGCTCGCCGTTTTGCGTGTGACTTTCTTTCCGCAGGCTGGTCAGAGAGACCTCCATCAGCTGGATTGGATCAACGTCCAGCGTTACCACGACCGACAGGAGTTAAAGAAACTTCGGCTATATCTCAGGAGCTTAACGTCTCACTCTCATTGGCTAATCTCTCGGCCTCGTCGTCCACCATGCCGCTGGCGTTCGAGTTTCCTTGCCCTCCTCCCATCAACCGTAACATAGGACTTTTGTCGGAAAGGGAGACGAAGAAGGTTCAGGAGTTCTTGAGGGAATGGGGTGAGAGAGAAGGTAGACGCTGGGGGGCTGAAGACTCACCGACACTGCATCTGCATCACGATAACGCGCCTCAAATTCCGTTTAGGAGCGGAGACAGAACAAGTGACGAATTCTCATGGGAAGCCAGAGATTCTGATTCTGATGATATTAATGGGTTCGGAGGCGCGACACGCTGCAGTGCTCTCATTCATGAGGTCAGTCTGATGGTGGGGCTACCTTCCGACGAAGACCAGCTCCTACCTAGTGACGGTCGCCCTATACCCGATGTGCCCGAACACGTGGAGTGGGATAGTCAAGATATAGTTGGTACAACCGACATCCTCGTGGAAAGGCTGCCTCCGTTGCCTCCCGGCGGGACACAACCCCATTTTTCCTCACTTCGTAGACCCAGAAACATCCGCCTCGTCCCTCCGGAGGGCGAGCTGCAGAGTGAAAAGAGGAGGGGAGCTCTGCACGGTGCCTACCCTTTCCTTGCGCGGAAGTGCAAAAGCGTGGATGAAGTCCCGATCAAAACCCCGCAACCCCCAATACTCCCCCTCTCTCCACAGAAGTCGCCGGCGGTGAGACCACGAGGGATTGCTGTACCCACTCCTCGCTACAAGAGCGCAGAAACCATTCGTCCATCTTTATCTGCACGCAGATGCCAGGGACAAGTCTTCCCGCTCAAGGAACCAACCGGTCACGGGCCGAGCAGGAGCGCAGTGGACATAGACGAAGCATTCATACATCCCCGTGAACCAGTCCCGAAGCCTACCACTTCTCCAGCTAAGCGGATATCCGCGCTGGACAGATTGGAATCTAGCTTGATCAGATTGAAGGCACACGCACCAGGACACCATCACAAGTCGCAGTCCGAAACGGAGGGCTCTCGGCGATCTTTCAAAGATCTCGTACAAACGAAAGAGAAGCGGCCCTCTTTTCCGTCTGTCCTTCGTCCCCGAAAACAGCGGTCTAGTCATGACATCTCGCATCGTGACATGGCGCGCCCTGCACGTGGTCGTCATTTCTCCAGCCCCGTTCCACCTGTATCAGGACCGTCGTGGGCTGCTCCGCAAGCTACCATGGAATCTACCTGCGTGACAGCTCTTTTGAACGCTACGCACCATTCCGAGAAGCGCGCCCCTGTGGGCTCGTTCATGGATATGGACGCCCCCACAAGGAAGCCTACACAGCCGCATCGAACCTCTTTTCGAAGTTCGGTGAACAAAGAAAAAGTGAAGAAACTGGTCAGGGCTGCCGCGCGAATGAGCCAGGGAGTCGTCGCATGGGGCAAGAATTTGGCAGGGTCCAAGAAATCTGCGAGTGCTAGGGGAGAAGACTCCCCTTCCCAGAGCGCCTGAAGGTCGTGCCTCCATGATTGTACCGTTATTTGTTAGGTTTGTACTTTTATTTTCTATCAAATCAAACTCCTCCTATGTATCCTTAGTAATAACTAGCTTTGTACTTGAAGTTACAGCCTCGTGTATGCTTGCTCCCTTGATATGTCTGCCGCATAATTATTTCACCGTAATTTACTCGCCAGCTCAGGCCATCTCAACCACAATTAATATTACAGGCTACACAGTAGAAACCCGGGACCGATAATTTTTGATCAAGTATGGAGTGGTAGGTACACGAAGGAATTCAGGGATTGCAGGAAATGTCGAGGCTCCCTCCCGTTGTTTCCAGTTCTTTGGCGGATTGCTGTCATGTCACAGAATATATTCTCTGGCTCATTTAGGCTTACAACGGTCGACAGTGAGGATGAGGACATCTACGTCACAAAAGTAGAAGGCGCGAAGTATAGATAAGTGAGCTCAATTAACCTCCGATTTGTACCTTTTCACCAATAGGGGACACTGGCTTCCCTTCTTGAATTGGCCAGACACATAGGGACGAGTAAGAACGCTGCACGTAAAAGTTCAGGTGAGCCACTCGACGGACACAGAAGGGAACCTACACGTTTGCTTTGTAAATCTTCTTGTCAGTCTCGGCGAACACAAAGTTTGTCAATAGAATATACAGGAACGTCTTCATCTCGATCATCGAGAAGCGCATGCCAATGCAGGACTAAGATTTTTGAATGATGATCACCGGTTGAAGTCAAGCCAGAGATGTATACGCACCCTGGGGCCCGCTGAGAAAGTGAGGAGATTCGAGTAAAGGCCTGGAAGGGCCCTAACAGCTTCGGAGAGGTGGTCCCAACGGTCAGGACTGAATGGATGTTGTAGATTGATACATACAGCTCAAACACACGGAAGATCTCACTCACTCGAATTCCCATGCGTCGTCACCCCAAATCTCTTTGTCTAGGTTGAGGGCCTCCACGGGAACATGCACGAAACTTCCCTTCGGTATTCGGATGGACCTCTGATCTGAAACATTCCCATCATTAAGATGGACGGGGTATGATATTGGTATCTCGTCATCTTGTGTAGCGACCCGTAAGGATGAGTGTACTGGTGGTATAAGGCGCAGCGACTCGCGGGTTACGTTGTTCAGATAGGGAAGATTGGACAATGCGACATGCAGTGATCCAATTTCATCTGTTGTCAAACGCGATATCGGTGTGGATGGTGCGATGCTGAGTAATTCAGCACGCAAGCGAGTCTGCATATCTGGATGTCTTGCTAGCAAAAGCAAGGTCCATGTGAGAGCGAGAGAGGTGGTATCTGAGCCTGCAAACATGAATGTGTTAATGTTGTGAAGAATGTCCTCGTCTGAGATTCGCTGATCGGGGGGTAGGTCTGTTGCCACGTTTGATTTGACTGGGAAACTCAGTTAGTGGGATAGTATAGCGGAAAGTTCGCCAAGCAACTTACGCAAGAGGGTGAGTAGGTCCTTTTCAGCATAACTGGAGCCGCTTTTTTCGCCTTCCATAATCCTAGCTTTCTTTGACTGGACGAGCTTTCCTGCCACTCGGTGAATGACGGCCTGACACCGCTTCACAGTCTTAACACGCTGGTCTGGCTGTGAAAAGGTGTTCTCAGCATACCATGAAAATGCTCTCTGTCCACTCACGAAAAGTACGTTTAGGAGCGGAAAATATATCCCAAGTACAGTTCGAAATCCATCGCCCTGCGAGACAGCAATCTCGAACATCTCCTTGTACGCAGCAAAGAGCTCGTCCGACTCATTTTGGATAGCGTTGAAATGATAATCGAAACCTGTTGAAGTATTGATTTGTTGCACCTTGCAAAGAGGTGGGGGAAAAAAATACCTGCCAAGCCTATCACATCAAAAGTAGCTCGACTGATCCAATGACAGACATCAATCTCAACACCCTCGTCCTCGGCAGGACACATGCCATCTAGTAGCTCGCGCCATTTCTCCTGTAGCTCGTTTCCCTTGCGAAACACCAGCGGAACAAGTGCTCTCAAGTTTTGGATAGAGAACGCAGGCGTAGCGACGCGTCGCTGACGTTTATGAACATAGCCTTCTGCAGCGAGCATACCACAGCCAATGAGACTCGTAATTAATCTCCGTGACTGCCAGGGTTTCTCGTATATGGTGCTGTTCTTGAGCACATGGGATACGGAGAGAGGGTCGAGAGGAAGTAGACGGTCGTCCCACTGGAATATGCATTGTGCAATGAGTCAAATACAGGAGATGGGTGCGTGAACATACGTACAGGACCGAGCCCCCTAATACGTACGTTCCTACCGTACTTGTCAATATACAAAGCATGAGTTTTTGGTGATCGAAAAGGACTATGAAGCCACCATGACGTTAAGCTAGGAAAATCCTATGATGAAAAGTACTTACTCGAGTACGGAAGACATATGGTTTCCGAGCAAGGTTCGCACAGGTGGTCCGGCCAGTTTCCGAAGAGGATTGAATCGGGGTGCTATGAGGACATGGTATACAACAAAAGCAACAAGCAGCGCTAATGCAGCACATATGAAGCTAAAAACAAGAAGGACTATCAAAGGCATGTTCGCGAGTGCATTGGAACTTGCAAGTACAAGAACGTAGTAGTCCGCAGGTGGAACTGGTGAGGTTTGCGAACACATGCATGTCTCATGCTCATACTTACAGAACAATAGGCACCGTGACCGTCACGTATGCGTTTGTCACAGGAATTAGACACAGCGCTTCAACTTGGTTTTCGATTTGAGGCCAAGGACTTGATTTACTAGAAGCTGGACACGAAACTAGGTATCATCGGTAGTCTGGAAGGAGGTGAAGGAAAATCGTCCAGATCAACATCGCTGAAGCTTTCACCATGACCACCTTCGTCCAACTCGGAAGCAGATCTCGAAAAGGTACTAGACCCTTCTCCATCATACAGCGGTGACACAACATCCCCACTAAGCTCGTCCACCGCCTTGATGCCCAGAGAAAGTAACACTCCCTTGTTCATCTGCATACTCCTTGTTTGTGCCCTTCTCAGCTCGAACATCTCTTCTTTCAGACTCTCCCCTTCAAACTCGTCTTCCAGGCTTTCTAGCGACGTCGTCGATGACCTGCTCGAGTCGCCGTCTGAAGTCATATCTGGCGCAGAGCTTCCCAACGACTTGGTATCTTCATATATCGTATCGTCCTTGCATATGACTTGGCGTTCTCCTGAAACATGTCGGGTTGTGGTGTCCATTGATTCAGGTCCGTGAAAGAACTCCGAATGCATGCTAAGTAGGGACCTGGACCTAGCCGTTGGATGAGCCGACAGGACGGAGCCGGAGTCAAGCGATCGTTGCAATGCAATCCCCAGTGTGACCGCGATCTCGCTACCAGTTTGGCTTTGACAATCTTCCTCGAATTCTTCCGGTATACGAGCCAAGAAGGGTCGTGGCGGTGCCACAGACAACAATGCTGGAGTGAATTCGGACCGAGTCATCTGCGGACCTGCGACGAGCGAAGCTTGTTGAGGCCTAGGTATATGGGGCTTTGCGCCCGCGCCCGTTTGGTGGCTGCCGAGTGCTAGTGATAGTTTGCGAATAGGCCAGACGTCAGAAAGCCTTCCCCGATGATCCCTCCTTAGAACGGGTAACGGACAATCCAATGGGGTCAAGGTCCTTTCGTCGTAAGGAAACCCCTCCGTTGTTGCCTTGATATGGATATGCTCAATTGGCGACTTCGGTATGTTATTGGTGGTCCTGGATTTCCGTCGTCCGCACCATCCAAACTTGGGTCGTGAGACACCCTTAGTTCTTTTTACTCGTCTTCTCAGCATCTCACCTCCGACCACCAGGCCAACGAGTCCACCCAAGACAAGAACAGCGACAATGACTGCTGCTGTGATATTCCCCGCTAGGTCGCCAGGCTGATTTGGCCCTCGTGATTGACTGTTACTGTATGCTTCCCCCGTTGGTCCGGGAGCGAGCTGTTCCGACACGAATGGCTGTGTAGGATTTGTCGGAAATGGTAGCAGGGGTATTTCAGGCCGCGCTGAGGGTTGCGCAGCGGCGTCCAGGGTGGGCGGTTTAGAGTGTTCCTTCCGCGACGCTGAGGGCCGCGCTAATGAATGACGGGAGAAGCTGAGTATGCGGCGATGAAAGTAGCGAATCTGTCCGATCGATGAATTTGACGCAGGGACAACGACTGTAGTGACTGCTGGTGCCATTGTTCACTGGAGGGAGTACACGGAATCAGCGTTCGAAGTGTCATAAACAAGCTAGTGGCTGACTATAACTCTTGTTGGGCGATACGACAATGATGTCAGCCTCAGGAATCGGAGTGCGGCTGACAGTGGCAATACTGTCCTTGACTATCTCATTGCCTATGACTTCCGAACATGACGGTAGTCACATGCAGCCGAATTTATTCGATGTACATAAGAGCCAAGCTAGATATAAATCAAGTTCCCAGTTTCCTTTGAGTAGCTACGCAGCTGCTATCGCTTCGACCTCGACCTCGACACCTCCAGCGAGCATTCCTACCTCGATGGTAGTGCGCGCAGGCCGGGGCTCTTTGATCAACTACAAAAGATAATTGTGATCAAATCTGAACCATAGTTCTAGAGGGAGACACATACCTGCTCGAACATCGCATTCATACGAGGGAAGTCCCGGGCAAATTTTGTTAGGTACACATTAATCTTGACCACATTGTCCCAAGAGGAGCCAGTAGCATCCAGAACGTCGGTGATGTTATCAATGCACTGTTTCTGGTGAATATCACCCTCCTTGTCTATTGGGGTTTGGCCGCTGATAAAGATGAGGCCGGGCACCTTCACTGCATGCGCTGTCAAATATGCTGTTTATCTTCTCGACGGTGGACATAGCAGTTGAGCAAGGGACTGAGCCGGGAAAATCACGAGCCATGTAAAGGGACCCGGGGAAGCGTCACAATACTGCATGTGTTATGGACCATAGAATGAATAGCATGGCTGTGGACGATGGCATGTGGCCAAGAGCTTGGCACTATCATCTGCCTGCACAAAACCGTGGGAGTGCTTGTACGCATGACAATGCGTGCGAGTGATGGGACTCATCATATGCCGAAGAGTTGAAACCTTGAAGGCCAAAGGGGCTCAACTGTCTGCAAACCAGATGTCGCTGTCGGCGGCCGAGGAGACGAACCCGTGCGTAGCGATCATGGCAGGATTAAAAAAGGCATATCACAAATGACCTGCAAAAAGCTTGTGAAAGCACATTCTATTAGGCTTGGAAATCTCATCTCAGGTTCCCCCAGACCACGCATGACAACACAACATGAATTGTATCCGCGATGGAATGTCAGCGTCCAGTGAATTAGTGCAACTCGACAAGCCGTCTTGGTTGGTCTCATGACTGTTGGGGCTAGAGGAGGTGATCCCCTGCAGCAACGCCACATGGGCCTGCACTCAAGGCTGGGTATTTTTAATGGTTTTCACACACGACTTGAACAAGATCATTAATCCATAAGCGCGTCAAATCAACATTCCCCTGCAGCAATTGGGTCAGTATCAATCACTCAATCGACGAAGGAAAGCCCACGTACGCAATTCCTGCAGTCTGCAGCGTCCTGGGGGAAAGTGTGTGAAGGTGGCGTACTCTGATTTAAAAAAACCTACTAGACTTACGAAATGAATCCACAAAACATCGCCGACGTAGCGAGTGTTGCAATGGTCTTGGCCTGCGAGGGTGCGAGGGCGCTGAGGACACCAATTTGGATACCCAGGGAGCCAAGGTTCGCAAAACCACAGAGGGAGTACGACGCGATCGTGTATGCGCGTGGCGAGAGGGGGTTAGAGGAAACCTGGATAGCTTCAAGTTCTAGACAAACTCCATTCAAGTGATGTGGTCCAGAACGCTGCTCAATCACGCACCGAGATAAGCTGCGAACTCGTTTTCAATTAGCTTGGTGGCAAGTAACTGAGAGACGCGGAGAATCTCGGCGGATGGTACACCTGATCAAAAGTCCCGTGAAAAGGCGAGCGGCAGACACCCTTGATTCAGAACGCACCGAGGAAGAAAGCAATAGGGTATCCAATATATCCTAAAATAAGTTGCAGCGTAAGTTGATGGATTCCAAATCCACGCCCAACCCAAGTCAAGACGCCGTTAATGGTTGCAACGAGAGACAGAATGATAAGCACGTTCGTCCTGCATATCCCGAATCAGTCAAACAACCGGCGACATGTTCAGCCCGTAGAGATAACCTACAAAATTTGACCCGCGACATTCAAACCAAACAGACCACCCCGGGAAAATGCGTGAAGTGCGTTCACAGGGGCATCCTTGGCCTCTTCTCCGCGGTCGACAACGATGCGTCCACGGGTGACTGGCTCATCGACTTCCGGGAGGCGTAGCTTGCTGATGGCCATGGAGGCAGGGATACTCATGACAGAAGATGTTATAAGATTCTGAGGCGGAACGCCGAGCGAGACGTATGCACCGAAGACAGCACCAGAAATGGTTGAAAAGCCTGAATGACCTCTGTCAATACCTGATGGGCCTTTCCTGTCATCGACACTGACCAGATGTCATGACAAGGTGAATCTCGGAAGGAGTCATGGTATCGACGTAGGGTTTGACCAAGCAAGCTGACTCGCCTTGGCCGACCCATGGCGACGCAGACGCAACAACGGCTTCAGCACCAGAAACATTCATGAGTTTGAAGAAGAACCATGCACTTGTGGGACGATCAGTTACGACACCTGACGCGCGGGAAAAGCGTATTTACAAGCCTCTGATAATCCATTGCATCACTCCGAGCTTCGATGCGTGTCAGTCATATGTGTTGTTAATTGCAATGAAGACGCACATGATAGAGCATTTGCACAGTCGCAATAAAGAATATGATGGATGCCAACTGCAATCTGTCAGTAACGGACGAGAGTCATACAAGAACTGATGACGAACAGTGTTTACGAAGAACCAGTTTTTGGCGACCGTCTCGGCATCAAAGAAGAACTGAGCCCCAACTTTTGCCTCGGACAGGAAGTCGTATGCAAGATCCGCAATGTAGCGGAACAGTGAAAAGCCAGCGCCAGTCTTCAACACAAACAGAGCAACAGTCTGCTGGATAAATAGCCCAACGATGACAGTAGGCCTTTAAATTGTTAGATATGTGGGCGAAGTAGGTCAAGAGAAAAGCTCGTACCAGGATATAGCGGATCGGTTAGCGGAGGTAAGGTAGAAGCCGCACTGGAAGACGAACAAACCCAAGACGGAGATCGCTCGATGGCCATAGTCAGTGTCCTGAGGGATCGATCAGTACTGCAGGCATGTCCATATCCCTTGTACACCTCTACGTACACCAGTGAGCGGGAAACCGAAAGCGGAACCAAATACAATAGCGAGGAGACAAAGCCAACCTACAGTGAGCCTGAAGTTGCGGGGAAGACGATACCAAGGCTCTTGGATGAATGGAATCCAGACAGCTGCCACTGGGCGTGTGACCACCGAATTTGGGATGAACCGGAAAGTGATGACACTGGCGCATACACCTTAGAGCGCCCTTGAAGGAGCGTACCACCACTTTGCACTCACATTAAGAAGAACCAGGCGAATATTGTCTGCACAAGCCTGTAGATGTTTTAGCAGATACAGAAGACCTGCGATAGAAGACCTGCCATCTGCCGCGCGTCGCCTTGAGCAATGTAGCAGAAATCCACCAGCCAAGGACGAATACGGCGAGGGCAACAAGAATACAGACTCGGAGTTTCTTGTCGAATGCTGCCGTGCGTGCCGCCTTGTCCTGATCGCTTTCTTGAAGTGCTTGAGCGCCCCCGAGAGCTTGGTTGGGTTGCTTCTCCTTGACATTAGATGCGGTACTCGACGCTGAGAATATCCTCTGAACGACCTGCTGGTCGCCGTCTGTCGCTGGGAAAGTATTGGACATATCTCTGAGCAGCTGAAGGAAGGGGGGGGGGGTCTCGTCGTCAAAACCAGACAAGATATGAGGCAGATGTTTGAACTTGGGGACCATATGGTCCCAGGCATCTTCCTTGGTCAGGAACCGCATACAATTCGGGGCCCTTCAAAAGCCGCTTGTGGATAATAATTAAAGATACTTTGAAGTCAGTCCAGCGTTGTCCCAAGATTATCGTACTACATATATCTCTACCACCACTTGGACGGACTTGACAACACCTGATATTATCTAGTAGGAACGACTGTCTTCCTACTATCTATACCGGCCTGCCTAGAGAAGACTAGATGTTATCCATCTTATGACCTACCGTTTTGCAGTATGCGTTATCTGGGAGACTTCAGCGCTTGTCGCCGGCAATGTATCTAGTCTCACTATCCGGTTACGGTCGGTACGGAAGTTGCAAATTACACATGCATCTGACCGTAACAGCTATCATATACACAACCTTTTCTCATAGTCATACGATTTGTCCGCGTGAACAAACAGCCTGTCGCGTTTCTCACTACACCTTCAATGCTTTGATCAACTTGCCACTTGCAATCGCCAGCCATTCACCGGGAGCCGTCGAGTGTCCGGTGTTCATCGTCATGCCAGGAATTTGTGGGGACCACGCCAAGTTTGTCACTTCACTGCTAGCAGCGTACGCCATGATCGGATCAGTGACAATTCTCTTCTTAACGTCGGGCCGAGGTGAGTTCAGCCGCGAATTCGCTGTGCGGGGTGAAGTCGCTGTTTGTGTGTATCCCGCAAGGTCCCAGAGTAATACTTGACAATCATCACCTGTAATAACGCCAGTTGTGTCTCTGGTCCATCACTAGATCGTTGTGCACTTACTTGCGGTGGCAAGCAGAGGTCGCTCAGTTGTACTCCAGCCCATGGCATTTACTTGACCACGGTGTCCTCTCAGCTCAATGACCGGCTGTCCTGGACTTCGCATATCCAGGATCTGCACATCCGTCCCGTCCATGTGGAAGGTGGACATGTAATTCGAGTCGGCAGGATTGAACGCGATGCGGAGCAAAGGTGACGTTGGGAGACGAGTAGATGTAGGCGGAGGCGCGCCCTTTGGTGCGGGTGTCTCGTAGAGGATAGTGGAGTGCTCTAGACTCCGCAGGTCGAAGGCACGAAGACTACCGTCAGCACCTACAGAGACGAATATATCTGTCGACCCCGGAAGCCAGGCGACGTCGTAGACTTCCCGGTCGTGTGCAATAAGCTGTGTGATCGGCGTTGCTGTGTCGATATTCCAAACTGTACATGTCGTATCGATCGACGACGTTACGACGAGACTGGGTGCTTTTTCATTCCAAGAAAAGCTTGTCAACGGCGCCCCTGTGTTCTGGCTCTGTACTTTAGATTGCTATGCCACGATCAGCACAGAACAATCAATATGGAACGCACAAACTCACACCAGATAGGGCAGTTTTAAGAGTCAACCGATGTCCACCCCCACTGGGTTGTCTCCCCACATACGCCGACGACGCGGGCGGTGCGTCTCCAAAGTACTCCCAAACTCTCAAAGCGTCTCCAGTCGTAGCGAGCAACTCAGCGGATGGCGCTTTTCCGGTCCAAGGGAAGCCTCCTGCACTTGCAGGTTGCCATTGTAAGTTCGTAGCGGGGTATCCGTGATTCGCCTCGACTAGCGTGACAAAGTCAGGGTAGTCGGTGTAGTCGTCCTCTACAAGAACTCGCTCGTCCTGAAGCCCTACGATGGCGATCCGATTGCGATAATCTTCTGTGAAAGAGGCGATGCCGAGGCGAAATGCTGAGCGAGGGCGAGACTGGTGACCCGGTGCCGTCGACTTGCACCAGTCAATGGCATGGACGGGCCCTTATTGGTATCAGACTGCCGTGAACATACAAGCGTAAATGTCAACTCACAGGGTGCTTCATACTGAAGCAGTGTGGTTTGTGTCATGAGAGCAGTGGGGATATATAGCGCATGTGGCGTGCATATGAACCCAGTAAATCAAATATTGACAAGCCCTACCTTCAATTCGACTTCATTTTTTTTCCATCGAGCAGTAAGCATCAGCGAACGACACATACACATCCACCAGGTGATCTCAATAATCAGTCAATTTAAACCAGACAGCATGGTTGCTGGTACGCGTCATAATTTACATCGGAGCAACTATGTACAGGAAAGCATATCAAAGGATGTCGTATAGCAGCGCGATAAGATACGAGGAGCACAGAGAGCAGTTTGACATTCGCGAGGTTGAACGATGCATCGAGTGAGAGGTCGAATTACTGAGATGGAACACAGGGAATGGCGGTGAAGTCGGAGTAAGGAGGGGGAGATGGGGAAAAGCCACGAGCCGCATCGATGAGCTACTTCGAATTTTCGGAGGTCCAGAGGCAAAGCATGAGTACGATCAGTATAATAAAGAAAGATAAGAAAAAGTTGGCGTGGGCCAGGTGCGAGCATTTTCTGGGCTTAGTCGGAGTCGACCATGGATATCGCGCCGCATTGTTCACAAAAGCTCCACATCGTTCTTGAACCCTCAGGGCCAGCGGAGCATGCGACACGAAGTTTAGGTATTTGAGAGCAATGCGAGCTGCGGAAACCAAGCGAGAATGAACGAACCAAGTCGCTGTCAGATCACCACAGCAATCAGGCTCAATTTATTTTGCTTACCCATGATGCGAAAAACTGCTGGCAGGTTGCATGAGGCCGACGACTTTAGGGAGTTCTGAGGGGTCAAGACTAGGCTGATGAGCACTGTATCGGGGGTAAAGTGCTATGCCACACAATGCAATGTCAATCAATTATCCAGATAGGGTCAGGGATACTCACGGGAACCGTAGTCGACCGCTTCAAGCGCGCCAAAGGAGCTGCTCGAGGTGCTGGCAGTGGACTCTAGGCGGGTGTGATGGCTCTCAGAAAAGAAGTGTTCCGAGTCGGAGGAGGAAGAATCAGACATAGCAACGTCATTATCAGGTTCGCAGCCAGGGAAGGGGACCATCTTCAACTGTTTCGCTGCCTGCCCAAAATGTCAACCACTACGTCGAGACCAGAGGGGAAGAGTGGACGAACCTGGGGGTAGTCCTCGACGGTGTCAAAATCAAGCTTGCGCTTCATGGCCATGGTAGACAACGAGGGGAGGGGGGGTGCAAATTTATTTGCTCAAGGGAGGAGAACCCTGACACTATGGTAGCGGTCTTGAGAGAGGAGAGTTCTTGAACTTACCGCTGAAACTTATACAGGGCCGAGTTTGCCTGTATTTGCGCATCGCCGCGGACGTGGAAGCTTAGGCGGAGCTCAGGAATACCTGTGCCGAAGCGTCGGCGCCGCTATCCATGGAAGAGTTCCCGACATGCCGCTGCCTTCCGATTGGCGTCAAGAGAGAACCCCAGATCTCGACTGCCATTTAATCCTGGAATTGGAGATCTAATTTCGGTATTTTTTGTCCACAATCTGTGTGTGACTCCTGTCACAGCCTATCACTGTAACAAGTGACATGAACGCTTGTGTCACGCCAACCGTCGTGGCACTCAACTTCAACCACACGCACGAAGGACGCAGCGGAACTCATCAAACTAATACACCACGGCAATGGACCCGACAGATATACCGCTACCAGCTTTCTTGGATACCATGCTTGACTATTTAGCCGAACGTCTCCCACCAGTGCTCTACTCGTTTCTCATCTCATTCCTTTCGCATTCCCTCGCACTGCTCACCGCGTTTATTTCACTCGTATCATCGTTGATTGCATCCAAACCCTGGGAATGGGACGCACAAACCATCTTACCACCTCTCATCAGCTTCCTAGCAGCATATGTCGCATTAATCAGTCTATACAGGACCACAAGCTGGATATTCCGAACCACGTTCTGGTTCATGAAATGGGGGACAATATTCGGAGTTCTCGCAGCTGGTGCAGGGTGGTATATGGGGAACCAAGATGCAGGTGGCAGAGGAACTGGTCTTGCGTCGAGTCTGGGAGGCATCATTCTCAACATACTGAATAGAGAAGGCCAGGACGTAGCTGGCTCCCATCCACCACAGTCACCCCAAACACCCCGCAATCAAGAGAATCATCCCAAACCTTGGGAATCTTTCGAGGAGCACCAACAACGGCAGTATCGGAAGGGCAGCCAAGATCGAAAGGGAGAAAACGAAGCTCAGCAGATCATGTCCAATATCATGGCGGCTGCAAATCGTATATTAGTAGAAGGAGGGTGGTGGGATGCAGCGCAGAACATCTTTGCTGGAGGTAATACAGAGACGAGGGAGAGTCACTCTCACAAACGACAAGGTAAACAGCGCACAAAGAGTAGATAGCGCGTCCTGGGCTGAGAGCGTTTATGCGAATTGCGACAAGGATTATTTAAAGACAAGAATATCTTGACAGAGATAAAGAAACCATGATGCAAGTGAAGTGTCAAGATCCCAGTTGCCTCGCATCTACGCTTTTACACCTTCAGTAGCTTGGGGGTTGGTGTAACGATAACTATGAGGAAGGTGAGAACGTTACCATGGGCAGCCAGGGGAATACTTACTGGGCGATACGGGCCAACTGGCTCAGGCCCGTCGAGCCCACGAAGAAGTTGACCTGAATGTCTCGTTGATAAGATTGATTGAACAACGTGAAGATGATACTCACTGCAGCCAGGCTGTAGTTGATTGGTGTAATGACAAGGGAATACCGCACCCAGATGAATCCAGTTGCGGCCAGAGCTGGTAGGTAGATATGAGGACGTGAAGTCATGAGATGCAGGGGTTTCGTGGACACACCGATATTCTGGGATACGCTCAATTTATCTGCAGGTCGACTCATGTCCTTGAGACCAGCAGCAACCAAACACCACTTCATCATCGGTGCCCAGAAGAAGACGGTCTTAGGGCCTGTTACACCAGTGAATGTACACGTAGTTTAGGAGATGCCACCAGTCGCAAGACGAGAAAGTCCACGATAGATCAGTCTTCTGGTGAAGCATAGAATCTAAATTTTACAAACCGGCTGGATGATTCATGAACGAGGATAATTTGGAAGCCCCTGCTGATGCTGCTACGCCCGACATTTTTTATGGGTCCCTCCGCAGTGAATGAGTTCTACAAGAAGTGTGAGTAAGCTAAGAGCCTGCCAGCTGGAGAGTTGGGTAAAACGTTCGGAAGAACCGCCCGAATTCGGAGCGTGAGCATCGTGACAGCCGTTGATACTTTTGACTAAATAATGAATATCCAGAAAAAGTACATTTCGATGGATAACTTGTCCACAACAGCAAAGCTTGTAGGTACATGTACAGGTAAATTACGGCAGAGACATCGGGATGGTACGAAGACCAGAAAAGTGGGGTCATAGACTAACATTTAGAAAGTGCCTCCAATCCATTTCCCGACTAGATCTTCCCAGCAACCAGCCAACTGCATGTGTTCACCTGGACATGTGGCCAAGACTACTGCGCCTCTCTCGTCGAGGGTGCGAAGACCTATCCAATCCTCAGTATAGAGTGGCTGAAGCTTCATTGGCACGATAGTTTTCTCCTGGACGTGCAGCGAACGGTCGAGAGGCTCTTGGTCTGGATCTGAACCAAGGACGGGCCGTGATGAAAACAACACGTCCTGTTCCGGTGGTGCTTCTGATCCAAACCAGGCGCTCTCCTTCGGAACCACCGTCTTATCTTCCGCAAAGAGGACGAGGACAAAATTGTGCAGTGAGGCGAGGTTTTCAGTGTATGTTTCCTTTCTAGAAGATGGGAGAAGGACTTCGTTGTTGATATCGGCAAGGAAACTGCCCGAGGACATATACATCAGCAGCTGCGCCGGATCCCTGAAATACTGTGCCTGTATTCGACGCGGTTGAACTTGTGAAGCCATACAGTGGAGCAATTATTCCAAACCTGCACTAGATGATCCTGTGCCCACTCGCTGTATACTCCAGCCTTGGCTGCACGGCGTGCAACCTGACACAGGAAGTCAAGGGGCCTACACAGAGGGAGGTCAGATATACCCATGTGTTGCGAGCCGAAAGTGATGAGGTTGTAAATAGGTGGGGTATTATTGCGCTCCACATATCCGCGCAAGAACTGGCCACCTTGAGAGAATCCGACGGCATCGAACCCTCTGCTAAGCTCTGGTATTGATGAGAGTTGCTCTGCGACGAGGACGAGTTGCTCGTCGATGTTTCCGTACTGGTAGAGCATCATTGTTGAGCACCCACTTTCTCCAATGACCGCAAAACTTACAAACCCGGCACGTTGATCCACTTGCGCATCCTGGTCAATGAAAACAGAGTGTACGAAGATGCCAGGGTGCATCTTCTTGACTTCGCCTTGAAACTGGACCATACCAGGTGATGCGTAGGTATCACCTAGGCCATGCCATATGACCAGAGGTCGGATGTCCTTAATGGCAGCGGCGTAGCCATAACTTGCCACGACCACACATTGTGCGAGGAGGAGGGGAAACATGGTTATAGTGATGACGTTCCAAAACAGTGCAGACACTCCATTCGAGGCTGGTGGGAACTCGGCCAATTTCAAAACAGGAGGATATTATTCACATAAATAATGGTTACCATCAACGCATTTTCTCGAGGATATTCGCTCATTTCATTTCTCAACGATGTTTCTCATCAACGTCGACGATGACAGCGGCGGTTTAGCGGGGATCTATTCTCCACAATTTTGTGCGTGTCATCCCGAAATCGCGATGACACGTCCTGTCAGGTCCTGAAACGAAATATCTCGGATCGTTTGTGTTTCCTCGACCGAGAGTTAGCCACGTCCAAGAAGATACGTTATTTCACCGTTTGTTTTGTGAGCTCCATTTTCGGAAAGAAATTGATGTTTGTAGAGTGTCGTAACGTTGAATGTTGGTGTGGTTTACTACCACTAGTGTCTCCTCCTCGTCCTTCTCTCCGTCTTTCTAGTCCTGATGCCTCCACTTTTTCGTACACTTTCTCGACGTGATGCGATCCTCATTTTAATCGGCGCCTTCTCGATGCATTTCTTCACATCGCTGGCTCCTCTAACCTCGCACTCCATCGTAATAAGTACTGGGTTTCACCAAGTTAGCGATGAAGCAGTGGTCGAGCATCCACCCAAAAATGATCAAGAGCTTGGTGGCTTACTTGGCCATGATACCCTGAAGGAGTCGTATGATTTCCCAATGGACAGTCTGAAACTCGATCCTCATAAACACGAAGGACTGGAACAAAAAACCACTGTGATTGGGAGTGCAGATCTTTCAAGAGTGGCCGTGTTATCAGAGACAACCATAGTGGAACATGTCCCCGGCTGGACATTATTCCGCGATATCTACATGGCGAACGGGACCCTGCTCATCCTCTCGTCGTCTCCGTCCTCATTTCCTGATATCAGATTGATGACATCGACTGGCCTCGCTGCAGAAAATACACCAGAGAACATTGCTCTCCGCGAACCTACTGCATGGAACATGGACTTCGTTACTCCTGAAGAAGCAATGCAACGCTGGGGTAACCGCCCTGAAAGTCGCAGAATTTGGTCAGTGGGAGGCAATACGGTTAGTTATGCTTTCGAATGCGTACACATGGCTCTCACTGAATACGATCGCCAGCTCCTTTTCAATGATCCACCACAATGTACGTTCATATAGAACCTACCTCCATCCGAGCTCATTGCGTTTTAGTCTTAGCACATTACTATCACTTTTGTGCCGAGCTTTTACTCGGTGCTTGGTCATTCTGGACTGGAGCAGCACATCCTGAACCCCCTCCTCCCGTCCATCGTGCTATCTTCCCACATTCGCCAAGCGCGGGATGGCGCGATGGACCAGGTTTCAACAGTTATTTCCTGCGCGCTGCATTCCCCTCCCTAACAGTAGAGGTAGAGGACGATTGGAACGACCGAATAACTGCCACCTCCGCTATCATCGACTCAGGTGTTCATCGTGCTTGGCACTTTCCTTACCTTCTACTTGCGGATAGGTCAGCTGCATTCCGGGGCGAGTTATGCGGTACCAAGAATCAACGCACAGCAAGCGAGTCTGTGGACGGACTCATCGCCCGTTCGAAGTTGGATCACAAGGGCTTGTGGTGGAAGTCAATTAGAACTGCTGTTTGGCGCTTTGCAGGAGTGGCGGAGCAGAACGAGTTGAATGACAAGGCTGTCACACCGCCCGAGTTTGAGGAGACTGAGAAGATTGTGATCACTTACATCTCTCGGCAGTCCGTGCGCCGCCATTTGATTCCTGAAGATCACGAGCGGTTGGTCAATGACCTAGAGGCCCTCGTACGGCGGAAGAACGCAGAAATCAAAAGTACAACGACTACCAGTGGGAGTGGAGCAAAAGAGTGGGAACTAAACGTGGTACAGGCGGAGAATATGACTAAAGACGACCAAGTACGTCTTGTTGCACGCACAACCGTAAGTTCTCCCCCCTTATGATATGCTCTTACCGCTCATACGACCTATAGATCCTACTTGGAGTACACGGCAACGGCCTGTCTCACCTTATTTTGATGCCACAGACCAAAGTGTCTGCTGTAATTGAGATGTTCTATCCTGGAGGCTTCGCTCACGATTATGAGTGGACGACACGTGCCTTGGGGATGAAACATTTCGCCATTTGGAATCATACGTATGTATTTTCCCTCATAGTCAGACCCCGGTGCTGATGTTTTCTAGCTATTTTACAGGGGGGAACACCCCTAGTGTGAGTTATCCGAACGGATTTCAAGGCGAGACAATACCAGTCTATGGACCCAACGTCGCCAGCATTATTGAAAAGCGGGTCGCAGGAGAACTATAACTTGGTCGCTTCGTTCACTCTAATTCACTACCAAACAGTGACTACCACACTCCTTTAGCTTTTGATCAAATATCCAGATGTGGTGTTTCTATTGTTCTGATTGCATTTTCGTATATACCCTTGGGTACATGGGAGATTGGTCATTTCACGTTGTCCGTTGTTTTACATCTTTACCGCAGCTATTCGAATACAACTCGCGGTGAACTTTTCCCTCCAAATAATTCGTGCCGTCTATCGAGTATAGTGCATAACATACAAACGCACCTTCAGTCACTCTACGTATGCTCTGTATACAGTCAAATTAGCAGCAGTCTGGAAGGAAACAGAGACATCGGCCCCAATGAAGGTGACATTCCCGGGTTTCAGCTCTAGAGATTTCGTGTTGTTGTCCCAACTAATAGAGCCAGACCCTTCAGTAGCTATAGCAATCGACGGGCCGTGGATCGGTCTGTGACTCTCCGTTCCTGCATGTTTCAGATCTATAGCAAGCACAGTGAAATCGGGAACAGGAGGGTCGTAGGTGATCGTAGGTGAGCTCGGGGAGACGAGTGGGCTGACCATGTGATCCAACCACGGTGCGGCTTTGTAGGTCAGACCAGAGAGGAGATTGGGTATGTCCTTTGACTTTGGCGTGAGACCTGCTCGGATGACGTTGTCTGAGTTGGCCATGCACTCTATTATATCTGATCGCAGCGATGAGCGTTGATACCTGGGGATTCTGATATCAGGATCATACCTCCAGAAACGTAGGCGTGTGGTTCTCCGGCGCCGAGGAAAATCGCTTGTCCGGCGTTCAGCTTGACGTAATTCAACATGAAGGCGCAGAAAACTCCGACATCTCCAGGGTGTTGCTTGTTCAGAGCAAGAACGAGATATTTGATCTCGCTCTTCTCACTCTCAGCATTATAGCGTTCCGTCAGTTGCGCAAGCTTGTGTTTAGCTATGTCCGTATCTGCCTGCATCAGAGCTGAGAAGAGAGTCTGCAATTGCTCTCGCTCCCCTGACCCCTCAGCCGAGAGGAAGCTTTCTGCGATTTCGTCCGAGACTAGTGTACGAAACTCTGGCACACTCCTGAGGTACGACTGAATCTCGGGGATGGGTAAAAATCCACATAGCCCCCTGAAGTCCGTTAATGCTATTGCCATTTCGGGCTTATGGTTGTCATCTAAAAGTCAAGTGAGACGATGGCACCTCAAAAAGGAGGATGGGCTCACCAGTGTAAATAGTTGGTTGTGTTGCATGTAGCTGCTCTGCTGTCCTTTTATCAGGGTGTGTCTGGACACTTAAGGCCTTGTTTATGGAGAGGACCTTGAAGAGGAAAGGAAGGTTGCCCTTAGATGTAGGGAACTTGCTCGAAACATAACTTCCAATGAGGTGTGGGTTGATAGCCAATGTCTGTGGGAGGTCCAAATTCGAGCCAATAACCCCTGATGGCGATTTGACATGGGTGCCCATCCAGAGCTAGAAAGCATGATCAGCATCCCGCAAGAAGCTATCGTGAAATACATACTTCTGCATAAGGGGTCGATTTGTCGAGCACAAAGCCGGGTATGTCTGCTCCAGCGGCAAGCTGAGCGACTGTGGAATCATTTCCGATTTTCCCCCAATCGTACTTCTGTAGCGTAGGTGCGATACGGAAGACCACTTCGTTCGTACACATCGTAGTCAAGGACGATGTGAACCAGTAAGGACCAGTGGTGTCGTGAACTGTTGACTACTATCCTGGTGCATGTACAATAATGCTGTGTTTCAATCTAAAGTTGGTACTTGGCTACAAATTACTTTGGATAGGGCAGGAATGATTGTTATCCATACCGCTCTGCCTGGGGGAGACTGCAAATAACTGCGTTTCATGCACCTTTGCATACCTCGTATCATTTGGAAATCATGAAGCTGATTCAAAACCACCGCTGGATGACCGATCATGGCCTCAAAGTTATCCCCTCTTGCGCCCTTCAACGAATTGGCAAGTCTGCTACCATGGCCCCCACACGTTCCCTGCCAATCTGGTGCAAGCTCTATCAGATGATGATAGAACACACCCGGCCATGGTGCCCAGAGATGTCAATCTAATTCCATTCCCAGCTAGTTACATCGTGGATCTAACCCGAAAGCACACCGTTTCACGAAAAGGGGGTCACCAGTGCATTGATTAAATCGGTACCCTCATTCAAGCCATCGTTGAATCAGATAACCATCCGGTCCATCCGATATGAAATGATCTTTCCATGTTCAGGTCTTGGCTGTCTTACTCACCCCTTCGCTTCCCCGACAGGACGAAGAAGGGTCCCCACATAGCCAGTTCGCAGTTCTGCGAGGGTCCCAAAGATCGGAGCACACTTTATCGCCGCGCCTGAATACGGTCATACATGTAAACACTAGTCCCTCGCGCGGTATATATACCCCATATGCAAGACACAATCCATTCTTCAGACAACACCTCTGACCACCTCACTGTCTTACTGCTTATCACAAGATGGCTCCACGATGGCAACCAGGTGAAGAATACAATTACGGTGACGTTGTAGAATACGAAGGTATGTAGGGTGTCGGCCTTCGGGCTTGTTCTGAACACTACATTCCAGAGGTGGACTACAAGATCATACAACCCCACCGCTCCCAGGTGAGTCTGAAATTCAACGGTTCGGCTCTCACTTACGCGGAACAGGGCGACTGGACTCCCCCAGTGACCCCTGCACTTTGGGGACGCATGCAGGGAGGAGGGCATGGGCAACGCCCCCACCACCAGAGCTCTGGTCAGTGGGGAGAGGACTGCAACCCTTCACGCCACCCCTCTGGCTATGGGCAACAACCACAGCATCAGCACCACCAGCGCCAGGAGGCCGATCAACCATCGTACTCGACTCCTGCCGTGCAACCTACGAAAGAGGAAGCGGAGAAGCACTGGTATGACATCGATGACAAGCGAAAGAAGGAACTTGAGGTACCGCCGGGCTCCACCTCGTCAACTGTAACTAATGCTCGACAGGTCGGTGGGGGCCTCCTTGCGGGCATCGCGGCGATTGGAGCTGGATATTACGCCTACAAGGAGCATGGAAAGAATGAGGAGGAGGTATGAGTTGGTATCAGGTTCGATCTCTCATTGAGACTGATCGGTCGCGCAGAAAAAGGCCCAGCAGTGGTCTTTGAACAACTGGATCGTAGAATCGCAAGCACGCACCCAGCAATGGAGGTCAGGAGGATATAATGCACCAGTTGCCTGGATCTGGAACGAGGGCAAGTCTATCCCTCGCGATGCTATCCAAGGTGGTGAAGAGCGCGGAGAGCAACTTTACATCTGCCGTGCTTATCATGAGGTTCGTACGTGTCGTACCATTATCCTCCAACTGCTTATCTTACTTGAAACTACCCAGAGCGGACTTAGTGAGCGCCGGATTCTACTATCAAGAAAGACCTTATTCTGATAGACGATCTGGTCAGTGGTCGGAAAAGCTTGCAAGGTCTTCAAGAAAGGTGGAGTCATTGGATACAAGAAAGATGAGATCCACGTGAGCATTCGACGCGCTTTGCTGGATCTTCCGTCATTGACTGTTGGTCGCAGCTTGACAAGTATGAAATTCTTGTCGGCAATTCGCAGGCCGTCAGATGGGTGCCCTGCTCTGGTCAACTCAATATTCAAGGCCTTCGTGCTACGCCTGTTGAAGGTGGCAGAGAACCCGATGGTACTCCTCAGTACATCGCCCAGGCCCCCTACAACGGCGCCGTGCACCCAGGTAAAGCTTGTGAAACCTTTGGAGACGGTTGTTTCATCCCTTACGACGATACCGAGAAAAAGGTCAAGGTAAAAATATTGAATCAACTCAAGAATTAATTTGCACCTGATTGGTCTACTTGGCAGGAATACGCCGTATTGTGCTATGCTTGAATTTGATCTCTCGCCCCAAATGCATCTTGGATGGAAATTCTCCACCGGTTTTAGCATTCGTTGTAACACAGTAACGCCATGAATTGAATCTATGTGCTCAGTCTCGTGAAGGATCCTGGCCGTTAGCCGTCACTTGATAATCAGGTCGTTTCAAGGGAGCAAGATTATATTGCATTTTTTTTTCTTCTGCCACGAAAAGTTTACCAAGAACCATTCCATGTCGAACTGGATGTTGGGCATAAGTAAGAACGACCCAACCACGAAGAACACTGGAGGATGCCAATGTTACGTAATGCGTGGTCCCATGATCTACTGATATTTGCACTTGTTGTGGAAGACCTTCTTTGTCCTAATTGAGCCAGTCAAACAAGAGCACCTCGAGCACGCTGCAGACACCCTGCTCGCTCGTCGTGGCTCACCGCCCACGGTGATCACGATCATGGACACCCCTTCATCAGTCACTCTACTCAAACCACGTCTTAGACTTTTAAGGCGTAGTCCAAGTCCCCGTATGCAGGACAACGGGATAGACACAACTCCCCAGCCTGGTCCGTCTTCGGGGCGCATTCACTTCACCAGTATCCCCGATGATGAGGACGAGCTTCCGACACCCCGTATGCCAGCCAAGACTATCGCGTCGCCAAATGGTGACTCAGCACTTAGGTCTTCAAATACTGCCACTGCGATACCTGCCGACACACCAGCTGCTCGTCTCCGAGCTCTTCTTGCGCGTGAACCACGTTCACCACGAAACGCCCCCTCCATTGCTCCCCCAGCGCCCCCGTCGGAGGCGGGCTCTAGTGTTGACCATCCGCCGTTTGGTTCTAGTACTTCTAGCCTCGCTCGCGACAGTTTAAAGGATATCTTCTCCCGCGCACTCAGGGAGCCAGGAGACACGCCACAGAAAAGAAGGCCACGCAGAAATAGTATAGACACAAGTCAAGTTGAAATCACACCCGTACTGGACAGGGAAAGATCCAAGCACACGGGCAAACGACGAAGTTTGAGTGACGAGGAAGCTGAAAGGCCAAGTACGTGGTCATCCCATCTCTCAGTCAGACACCTTGAGACGTCGCACACTAGGATCTACCAGAGAATCTGAATATTCTTTTCGATCATCACAAGCAACTACTTTTGATACCCTACGTGCACGGCTCATGTCTTCCCAATCACAACTTATGGATCAAAACTTCCCAACAGCACTATATGACCGTACGTGGTGAAACATCTGTTGTTTGACCCAAAGGTTGAGCAGTCGTAGAGTCAAAATTACCCCATGCATCTACAACCTCATCATCATCTCATCATCGTCCTCATGCACCTTCTATGTCAGCACAATTCAACCCATGCCCCGAGACCCCTCCTATCGCTACTAGCACACCTCAGCGGTCTTTCCAAATGCCATGGCAGCTGGCATTTCAATCTAGTGAGTTTTTGGTCAAGACATGCACCCCCTTACATTAACTATGAATAGATTTGCTAGAACAAGATTCAGATATGCAACGAGCAATGGGTAACGTTATCAATTCCGAGAATGAAGGTACGATTACTGTCAGAACAGCCCAAGCCTTTCTCGTGTCTCATGATCTCGGACGTACAGCCTCGACATGCGTTCCCGATATCACACGGCCAACTGTGATACCGGATGGCTCTCGCCCGTCCCTGTCATTAGGGGGAAGCAAGAACGAATCAGAGATAAAGTCCAGACGTACAAGTCGCGAGTTTATTTGTAAGTTGCCAGTTTGCCGAGTAGATCACCTTCTCCATTCACTGTCACTGGCCGACAGCTCCAAATGTGAGTTCTTCTCTGTCTGTAGCGAATGGAGCGGACGGTGAGTGTTACTGGATACAATGATATGACCCCCGTGTATATCTTGATCATGCAAGGCAAGGAACATCATTCCGATCACCAACGTGAACGAGAGTGGAATCGCCCGACCCCTCAGTCAAGGTCTGGTACTCCTGACATCCACCACACTCACTCGCAAGAATTCCATCGCCGTCGTTCGCAAGAATTCCGCTCACCTTCACATGCAAAGTCTCTTTCTCATGAGTCAGTAATGTCGCGTAGTGGCTCGCCCAGGCCCATGCATGGACGTCTTGAGAGACGAGGAAGCCTTGCTTCTCTGCGGAGCTTCGACGATGATCGCAGCTCTCGGCCCAGCTCGATGAGTTCACAGGCTGACTGTCAGTTTCCCTCGTCCTTTGCTTTCTTTACTTTCTTCATAGCTGAACACCTACCTTGACAGATCGGGATCGCATTTCGGAGCTTGACCGAGAAAGAAATCACGGGCGGGAACGGGAATGGAACAAGCGACACCCCCCTCCCCGACCGTCGTCGAGTCTGAGTATAAGTTCGAATAACTCTCACTCGCATTCTCACCCACCCCGACCACCATCCGCGACACCCTACCGTACACCAACCCTTGCATCTCTCCAACGACGGTCTTCCCGTGCATCTCTTCGTTCAGAATCACCCACCTCCTCCTTGGCTAGTAGTCACGATTCACTGAAGGAGCAAGAACGAGAGGGGAAGGAAGAGATAACTCACGAGCGCGAGCGGAACTGGAACTCACCCCACCCCAAGTGGTCGACTTCCACACATCACAGTCGTGGGAGTGGGGAGCAAGAGGTTGATTCCCCCTCTTCGCTCGGAAAAAATCGGAGCCTAGGGAAGGGCAAAAATCCACTCCGTGCGACTTCGAGTCTATCGCAGTTGAGAAGCTCCAATGGACACCAAGACTCTATACCAACGTCAACCAAGCAACAGGGCTTCCGGCACAGGGCGGACTCGACGCCTGTAACGTCCACAGTCGACCGACACAAACTCGACGGTCACTCATCTTCGCAGTTGAACGGTGATGACGTTGGGGCTAGTGAATTTACACCTCAAAATGGCCCCAGTTCGCACAAAACACTAGGTGCTGCATCGAGGTTTGGTTGGAATTTTGCTCGCAGTCAGCCCCTCCCTCCACTTGAGTTCAATAGCTCTCCAGACCGACCTGTCCAGGACGAACCTCGTAGCCATAGCAGAGATATTCCATCTCCTGCATTCGGTCCTCGGCCGTCGAGCAGGGCGTCAGGAACCATCAAGTCAAGCTTGATACCGGTGCGTCCTGTGACAAAGAGCTTTTCGAATGCTAGTCACGGGGCCAGCGATATGAGTCTCACGCACGTCGTTGGTGATGAACCATCGTTTACACGAGGTCACTACGGGGGACTAACTGAACTTAGCGAGTCCGTCGGTCGCATACTTCCACGGGTGACTGAGCATTCGTGGGGGCAGGAAGACATGGTACTAGGTATGTCAGGGACTATGGTTATTTTCTATTAGCTAAGGCCCAACGCAGCGAGCGACGAAGAATCCATCGTGGACTTCCCTCCTCAGTCGACTACGCCAAAGAGCGATCCTCCAAACTGTGTTCCCGAAGAGGTTGAGACGGATACTGAGACTGAAGTCTTAGCGTCACCCCCTTCATCCCCGTCAAGATCCTGGGGTTTACCTCAATTGCTAGCAGCTGCCCCGATCACTGATGAAAATCGTCTTCAGAGGGTGCTTGGATCATTTTCACGGGCCCGAACCCCTGATCTGCCGCCGGAAGAACCACTGTCTCCTGCGTTGCCCGTCAGCTCGACTCCTTCCGGTAGCCCTCTTCCCGCAGATTCCAGATTCCACTTGCCAAGCTCGGATATATCGCAATTTTTCGCTCTCTCCACGCCTCCACGCCAAACATCTCTTGGCAACTCTATTCCAAACTTCCGAACGCCTTCGCCTCCGCGCGACCTTCCGGAACTCCCTGCCCCGCCGTCGTCATCGGATGACGAAGCGCTAAGAGTAGACAGTACGCCTAGGAAGGACGGACGTCTCAGCCTCAACCTCAACCATACGTTGATGAAAACACCGAAGCCGCCCGGTGCTTGGGCGCCGACGCCAGTGCCCGGTAAACTCGACCCACGGTCGTCTTCTCCTGCACCTTCTTCCGTTCTAGAGTCGACGCCTCTGACATCTACCTCCACCCCGTTACCCCGTGCCACCTCATATCCTGGTATACACTTCAAGACCGAGACCGCTGCCCAGGATGGGGTCATTACACCGGTTGCAACATTGTCACGAGCCAACTCGCTGCCTCTGCGCACGCCCGCACCACCTGGCGCGTGGATGGCGACCCCGGATCAACCTGCTCTCCAGAGTGTCGCAGATCAAGCTCGATTTGGGTCATTTGGTAGGAGGAGGAGCATGTTGAAAGTTCGTTTCGACGTAACCGAGTCTGAGGCGTCTACGGCAGAAGGACACCTGGATCTGCCTTTATCTGCCGTAAGATTGATAAATCCCGAGTTTCCGCAGTCAAGATCGGCTGCTACGGAGCCGGAGGAGGATAAGGCAAAAAGAGAAGTGGTCATGAATGGATCTGCTCAATCAGCAGCGACACCAACCGCGCCGCCCAGACCTGCTACCCCTGAGCGACCTACAACACCTGAATCTCGAGATAATGCACCATCTCCACGATCCCTCCGGAGATCTCCGTCGGTTCGAGTGGTGGATGCTTATGGGCGGGAAAGGGTTGGCTCAGAAGCGCCTGCGGAGCCAGTGTCGCGTATCCAAGATGGTCATGCGGATGCAGGGAGGAAGACTTCCAGTTCTTCACAACCGGCGCCACCACCCACCCCTCGGAGCACGAGTCGTGGTGTAGTGCGAATCGTGGATGCAATGGGGAGAGAAGTTGATGATACTTTGGAGATCGCCGATGCATCAGAATACAGAGCAGATAGGTCGTGTGAAGGAGACATTTCTGTTGTTTCGGACGACATTCACCTTGGGCATGCAGACGCATTGGCTCGTATCAGACAGACACTCAAGGATTTGGCTGAAGACTTGAGCGATGCTGACAGGTATGTTGTTTTATATGTTTGTTCCGAGGTTTGCGAATCAGCTCCTCCATTGATCGCCAGGTCCGAGGATCTCGAACTCAACTCTAGCCACCTAGAGCAGCTCGATGATGTCTCCAAGGCAGCTCGACTTGCCCGAAACCAACTTGCCCAAAATCTTCAGATAGAAACGGCTAGAGAACATGATCTGCGTCGCCATCGCAGGTCATCCGTATGGACTAGTGGGCTTTTGGTACGTGTATCACTTGTCGCAATCCCAGTGTAATGTTCACATTTTATGCAGCCTGAGGTTATTAATGATGGTAGGAGGCCCTGGAACAGAGCCATCGTCTGCTGCAGCGTCCTCGCCCAGTTGATATTGATTCTGGCAATGTGGAGGTAATAGTCATCCACCAGTCTGCCTCATCCCCGGCTCAATCTTCCTACTCAGATATGCTCATATAGAGGCTCGTCGCCTCTTCTATACGACATACTACGATCCTCTGTACCCTGAATTGACCCCCCTTCAGGGTAGTTCGTACTTCTCAGGCACGCTTTCTACTTCACGACCATGGACAGTGCTTGATTCGTATGAGACCATCCGACAAGAGGGATGGATGTCAATTTGGAAAGAAGTGTTACGTATGCTGGGGCATGTTGGAGACCAAGCTTGGGAGCGATGGGGAGACCATGCCCATTTCGAAAAACCAACTTGATTACCCCAGATTAGTATAATTATTGATGTTATTTTCTGGTACCTATCGTATATGTTGGCTACTTCATACCGTCTTGTCGTGTATCCGTGTGTCTCTCATGTCTATGCCAATCATGTTGTGTTGTAGTCAGTCGAGTCCGTTGAGTGACTGCTTTGTTGTGGCGGAACAACTATGAACCCTAACATAGGGTTAGGGTTATCCGAAGCTAGCATCTGACATTTGAAAGCTTTCGGAAGAGCTGGTGGAGTTGAATCCCAACGTTCCTTCATGCCACCGATGTAAGCAAGCTCAGCGGCCCAGTGCTTGCTACCCAACTGATCCACGCCCTTTCAGCCGGGACAAGTTTACAATCCACTCAAGGGCGGTGGTGTGTCAAGATGTTGACCTTAAAGGTGACATTACCATCGGACCAGGCTCAGTAGTTCACCCCAAAGCCACCATCTTTGCCCTTGGAGGACCCATTGTCATCGGTTCCGGTTGCATCATTGAAGAGGCTGCTATCATCGTCAACCGTCGCAAGGAAGTGATGCGTATAGGAGACAATAACTTGTTTGAGATCGGTTGTCGTGCGTCTATGAGCTCGCATCTTTGAGGTGTCACGCCCAGCTGACCTTACTTACAACTTAGGCGTCGAATCTCCATCTATAGGCACTAATAACACCATTTCCACTCGATCGCGTGTGCACCACACAGTTCGAATATCCAACTTCTGTGTGATCGGGGCAGGCTGTCTGGTTGTGCCAACCGAGGACGAGACTTTGGAGGAATATACTTCCGTGCATGGCCCAGCGGCGGAGAGACGAATATGGAGTGGCAGGGGGAAGGTGCAGGAGGCTGACTTGCGCATCAAACATGCTGAGTATCTTCGGGAGATGCTGCCCAAATTCAATAGACTGCGTCGAGGGGATGGTGCATGATTGCACATCCATCCGGACGACCTCCGCTGTTGAGCGCTGAAGGCCACATTGCAAGTGAATTTTGCTCTCATGATCACCTCCTTTCACCCGGCGTTATATCATGAGAAGGACGCCTCCCCTGCATGTAAGATTTGATGTTGGAAATCAATGACAAATATTGACCAATGTCGATACGAGCACAAGCATGTCAGACGGTACATATCAAACGTCTACCGGTTGATAACTTTAAGTAGCAGGTTGCTGTCGTTGAGGATTAGTCTCTGAAATGTGGAGGATCTGACTTGGCCAGTCGCGAATCTTGGTATATGCACTGTCTTGATGGACTGCAGTTCGAGGTGTAGATCCGACTGGCGGTGGTGAGGGCGGAAGTACGTTGAATGAGCCTCAATTTGTTCTGAGCAACGGCAGCACCTTCAATTATAGATGCAAATTACACACAGTGAGACACACAGCTTTGAACGCGGTATCACAAATGGGCTAAACCTACTATCCGTGAATTTTTGCCGACTGGCCGTTCTTGTTTGCAAAATGCAGTGAGAACAAGCGCGGCGTGAGGTACCTTGCCAAGGCTGATAGCGAGCATCTTGTCTGGCAGCGCTTGGAGTACTTCGGGTGTATTGACGTTGTCCACCAGTATAGCAATCTCCATCTCTCAGATTTCAAAAAACCTTGGACGAATCGTCAGTCAATGTGATGAAGAGCCAAAAGAGAAACTTACATTGTCGTGAATTTTCTGGAAGCCTCATGCAGTGTATTTACTTTTGATAGACATTTCTTAACTGTTATGAACGAAATGGTCTTCAGAGGGTGACCGATGAACTGGGCTGTGTTTGTGATCTCAGGTCAGAAAAGGAGATCTGACCCGTGTAACAATAGAAAATCAAGGCGTGTAAACTGGGCCATGGGTGAAATCAAGTATCGGAGAGCGATGGGCAAAAGAACGTATGTTGTGTTTTGTACGCAGCCCCCTTGAAAAGGATGGTATGTTCGACAGAGGGAGTCGAGTTGTGGGCAGGGAATTTTTTTCCCTCAACGGATGTCACTGTTGCTGGGGACACCACTCTCCGGGATTCAGCTTTCTCGGTAAGCGGAACAAGGGAATGAAAAAGCTGCGTACCATCAATCGCTGAGAAAGACGAGTGACATGTTGTCACTCGTACCAGCGTCCTCGATATCATTCTCATTCTCAACCGTTACTGCAATCGTGGCTCCCTGGTTACCTTCACCGTGAATCAGGAGGTACCAAGAACCACGTGTTAACACCGGACTTACCACCAGCGCTCATCTGGCTAGCGGAAAGCGTCTGTCCGGGGACAAGTGACTGCGACTGGCCAAACAAAATTTCATCGCCGTCGGGGTCGCTGTCTGATTCATACTCATAATCCTCGAGGATGAGAGAAAGCCCTGAAGATTCGTTATCCGGATGGCGAGCAAAGAGACCCCACATGGAATCCGTGAGGTCAGCGAGCATGCAAAGTTCCGACTAAAGAACACTGGCATCCTGAGAAGTCGAGGCCTTGGGACGGTGCCATCACACGCCCATGAGTGATACGGCGGGAGTATGCGAAGAGTCTCGTGTTGACAGAGACACCACTTTTGATTGACTGTTGTAAGGTGCGAAGTGCGGCTCGCTCCCTTCGAGTGCATGTTTGGCCATGCCCCCAGGTGTCAAAAGAAGTCCATAATCTTCGAGTCGAGGGAATACTTTATTGTGGCTGTGATTATGAGTCGCAACTTCACGCCAGTAAATACCGAGGAGAGCACACTGAATAGAACTGGCTCGGAATTGTTGCCTGTGGAAAGGAGTTCTGACACGGATGCGAGCCCTGAGGAAAGAGAGTCGCAGGAGCAAGTTTGGCAAGATATGCCACCGCTTGTGGGGAGAGTCCCTGTGCTGTTTTACAATAGTTACACTTGCAAGTAAAGAAGGCTGCTACCTTCACCACGAGACCTTCACAGCTGCAACGAATATAGTTGGCACACGGATGAAAACGAGATGCAGCTGACTTCCAGGCTGACGCTTTTTAGATGTAGTGAGAGGAGTTTTCGACACCTTGGACAGAGAGAACGAGACCCCCCAGCCAGTGCCTGAGGAAAGTGCAAGACATTCAACAGAATCGCCATCCGCGACGTCTGCACAGTCAAGGGCGAGCCAGTCAAAGGAGGTCTTGATGGAAGTAGTGTTCCATTCTTCTTGAAGTATTCGGAGCTGATGGAGCTGAGGTATGTCGATAAGGAGTGTCTCGACACGTAGCACGGTAGCGGGGAAATAATAGGTGGGACCTGCTCAGTGATGTTTCGAACCTTTGAAGCGAAATGGTGCAAACCAAGGATCACTACCTCACGAGATACATGAGGTTTGTCAGTCTACGGTCATAGCTTCTATTGCCGGCAAGAATTGCGGACTCTCAGTGCATCCGAGTTTGCATGGCCAGAGGACTCCCTACATGAACTCACTGATTCTGGCGCGAGAACATGGGCGACGTATGGTGATCCGAATGTTCCATGACTTTTGTAAATGAATGAGGCATGCAGCCTGGACCCTTGAGGCCCTGTGAAGGTTGACTAGGTTGAGGCATGATGATACGCCCACTCCAAGATTCTGCTTAGAAGATCTGTCATAGGGTGACTAGGTCCCCGTCAAACGCCGACGACTGATTTCAGGACCTGGACTACGTTCAACTAGTCCAGGGTGGAGTGCTGAGGGATACCGGGTGATCGAAATCCAACCCACGGATGAATCGATGGTCGTCCAAGTTTACCCTGCTAGTCATCTTGATAATATGTGATAGGCGATGGAGCGACTGAAGGCAACTTGCCTACTTACTGAAAGAGCTCCCAAAAGAAAAGTTTGCTCGTCTTACCTGTTTCTCACGCCCGCGAAACACTGCAGTCTCGATGTCACGGTCATCACTACTCACTGCGGTGCACGATGTGCTCGCTACCCCGCCCACATGTGACGAACGCGCTCACCCATTCAGCAACTCATATTCGAGGACTGTGACGCGACTCAACACCATATTGAATATGACCGCTCAACTCAGTCATGGGCTCACGCAATTGAGTACTCTACCATCCTCCGACTCAACGTCCAAACTCGTGAGCCTCATGAAGCAGCACACTGCTATATCAGCATCCATTGAACTTTCACGCGCTGCCACTGCCACTCTCTGCTCTGTAGATCGACGTGCTGTCTTCCCCGACACTGCTCCACCATCTCCTACAAGGCTTGCAGAATGGGGTCGTGCGGAGGGCATGGAGGTGTTTATCGACAGCTCTGGCGCGTCAGATACCACGACCGTAGTCTTGGCGGGTAAAGTTCTTGTCCTCGATATTGACGTCGATGGCGGAGTAGTTGTCAAGACCTCCTTTGCCATTGGGAATAATATTGCTAACGGGACACCAGCGGCACCAGACTTGGACGCATTTCTTGCAAGGGAGATAGCCAGATGGGTTGATTCAGCGAGACGTGCGTCGCTTGCTGCAGCATACTCCCCTGCAGCAGAGGATCCGTCAATAGAAGCTGCTTACCACGGCATTGCGGTACAAGATCATTTACGCTACCTCATGATGCTCGATTCTTTAGCAGCAACTGAGGGCGAACGCGGCATCCGGTGGTTTATGGAACCCGTCACCACGGCTCAACATTTCATTAATGCCCAAAAGTCAACTGGGTGAGTCGGGTTTTCGTTCGAATTAACCCCCATTACCAACAAGGGACTTGACAGGCAGAAGTTCCAGCCTCTTGATAAAACGCTTACCAAGCATGCTCTCCCCTTGTTATATCTCAATACACCATCTCTCTCTTTCCTTGTCTGGCTTTCTCCTTTAGCATACCTTCGCATCCTCCGGTCCTCGTCCGAGGCCGGGCAGCTCAGAGCAGGGACCGTATCCACTGATGTTCCCAATGCACATCTTACATCGGCCCTTTCCAAACAATTAGATGGCGCAACCGTCGCCTCTTTGAAAATAATTACTGCTTCTGAAGCTTTTGGCGTATCTTCACTGCCAGGCCCCCACAATGACCACATCTTCCCCGTCATCCCTTCACATACTTGGGTCCTTGAATTCAACCACCCATCCAGGTCACAGACTCATCTTGCAAAGGGTGGAGTGGTAATGTCCCAAAGTCGTATGTGTGCGATACAAGACGCTATAGGGGCAGACATGGCCTCAGACGTGCTCGTGAACATGGGCGCACCAGCAGGGCCATCTGCTGGCACTGGATTGGGCAATATGAGTTCCTTTGGCTCTGTCGGACCAGTTCCCGGAATGGGCATGGGTCAGCTTGGATTCAACGGATTTATGATGGGTACACCGCACGCCCAGTCGAATGGTCCTAATGGTGGTGGTAGCTGGGTGGATCTACTGGTGAGTACGATCACGCTGATATGCCCATTACAAATCGCTGCGTCGTGTTGGTGGCTGTTTCGAGGCTTCTGTCTTCTCCCACCTTTGGATAACACCGTGTATCAATGTGTACAACTATTCAATAGCAGTAAGGAGGCATTCTGTTCATTTGACAAAAAGTCATCCATTTTTCTTATGTCATGTCTGGTGATCGGCGCCGGTTGAAGATACTCGGACATGGTTTCTTGTTGGGCGGTGCCGTCGTTGTCACCACCCAGAATTTGACACTTCTGCTGCCTTGTTTTATTACACCGGTCGCTCTGCTAACTTTCCATTACAAAGTTGAACAATGGTTCATACGCAGAGTACTACAAGGCTACCCATGTACGCTCTCAAAATTACTTCGAAAATTATACCGAACTGCTGACTCTCTATCAGAATTCCCCGAGCGGAGCCCATCCGCCGCTCAACTTACGACTTACAACACCTCAAGAACCGGGCTTTGTGTTGCAGAGGGTCCCTGTGAAAAATGCAAGCCAAGTTTCGCGCGTCTTAGAAGTACGTAATGCCTCCTTTGAGTCGATCCAGCGGTCCATTCAGCTACTAAATCGATGAGTTTATTCCTAGATTGTAAGAGAGCAATGCTGGTTGAACGAGCTCCTGAGTATGCTTCAATGGCAGCCAGACGGCATTGCTCCTCCTCCAAAAGAAAAAGAACAAACTGTACCTTCAGCTCGGCCAGCCACTATCCGGGATCAAGAAGTAGAGGAATCAATATCAGCGGAGTTACTTGCTTCCGTTCTCGCTGGGACTGTCACTCCACGTTCAATTCCTGTGTTGGTATATCTTCCCTCGACAACTCTGCCGCCGCTCGCACAGACGAACCCAAGCGCATCTCATTTTGGACTCGAGGGACTCGGGCTCGGCCCCCCGCCGGTCTCCGGTGGCTCTAGTGTTGGTAGTCTCTTCGGATCTACCGACATGGACATGGACATGGAGATCCCAGGGTTGAGTATGAGCATGAACCCTGAGATCGACATAAGCATGACCGGGATGGGTATAGAACTGAGGAGTTCCCCGGTCCCGTCTCATCCGCCCCCAATGATCACACTCTCAAGCCCTGCAAGGGCACCAGCGGCGGGATTGGTTGAGCTCCGCGTTTCATTTGGCGAGGTCAACAATAAGAGTGGAATTACTGGTCCTTATTGTGGTGTTAGAGTTGAATCTTTGCCTGGTGTCGATACACGCGGCATGGATGAAGTGGTCAGGCGAGGTGGAATTTGGGGGCTACCGGGTAGGGTTTGGGCTACCAAAGGTTATAAATAGTGTAGATGCGAAATACAGTACGGAAGGTGTGGGAGCTAGGTCACAAGAACTACGAGGGTGGTTGGAACTAGTAACATACTACATCATCCGACGATCGCTCGTCAACCTTTGACGAGATCGACATTGGAGAGCAGTTGGAATAAGGCAGTGAGAGTTGCAGCGAAGTGCGGTGATTGTCCCGTCGCCAACTCAGTTAGCTTTGCTGCCAAAGCCTGTTGGACTTCGGGTTCGCTACGGTCTTCTACGAGTTTGTCCAATTCCATTTTCCGAATATCCGGGTACCTACAGGAAAGCCATGAGCGCGATCATGATGATGACAATTCGATCATAATTGAACCTTGAGGTGAAGTAAGAGAATGCTTCGTCGACAATGTTGAGTTTCGACAACCCAGCCTTCATTGCATCAAATGCGCGTTTCTTGAGGTCCTCCATGGCGAGCTACCTCATGAACATGAGTAGCCCCACTCCGCTCAAGGAGATCGGCACTTGCCTTATCCGCCAGGCGGTACATGGACTTCGGCGAACACAGAGGTGGACCCCCAGCGACTTGTGGAGACCTGTTCCGAGGCATCTGTGATCTGAGGGGATAGAAAGTTATTTGGCCTGTGTAGCAGTAGTACACGAACGCCCGCCACCTGGAAGAACATTCAACAGACCCGATGTAATGAAAGTTGAGCTCACTCACGTTCTATGTGCAGCGCATTTCACCTGAATCAACTGCATAGCCGCCTCGTGGCGACATTGTTGTGTTGATGACGCACTCTCAATGATTTGCAAGTCCGTGATGGAATCAGCTGAAGGCGAAGGTGATGGCACCGTTTCTCCACGGTTCGAACCTAAAGGAAGAAGACATCCACGACCCTTCAGGGGCGGACAAACGTAGGGGAATTATTCGCACCCGTTAGGTATACTTTCTCAAATTCTACATGTGAGAGACGTTAGGGTCCGAACATACCTCTGGACGACATTCATTTACCAGCAATATCCCCGTATTCATTCCTGGTTACAGAGGGAGCGGGGCTCCCGGTGTCCTGAGGCTGAGCACCTCTTTCGACCTCGTTGACCAGAGTTGGGACTACTCTACTAACATTCTCGATTATGCCTTCGTCGTCGTCGTCGTCGATATCACTGTCACAGCCGTAATCATAATCTTCCAGGATGGAGAGCGGCAAATCACCCTCGGTGATGGAGGCAAAATCGCAAGGAAATACTGGAACGAGAGAAAATATACATGGGACATTGCAGGTCGTGTGACATTTGTGGACACTCACATATGGCCAGTTTGGGGCACACTTCTTGCAAGATGGCAGAATGGGCATAGGTGGGAAGCGGCTTGCAAGTATTTCCGAGAGACAGACGCTTAGAGTTGGTGAGAAATTTTGTGTCGAAAGATATTCCGTCGTCAAGGGACTGATCGAGAACTCGCAAACCTGGGGAGGGGTTTGAAGCAAATGAGAGACGCGAAGGCGATGAAGGAACGATGAATAGCGAGGAGGCAATATCGAGGAAATTGCATGGCGCCTTAGAATCCGTGATGGTAATCACGATGGTGACGTCGGCATCGCTGATTTCATCCAAGTCTTTACTGGACCATAAGACAGCGATAGCTGGTGACCGCAGCGCGTCCTGCAGAATAATTTGTTGTCCCGGAAAAACACGTTCCGTCGCGGGCCCCTCTGCAGCAGGTTGATGCCCAGTGGCAGCACCCCTGCTTGACCTTGACAATGTCACCTGTACACTTAAAAATGCCAATTCCAAAGAAGGATGCATGGCATGAGCTGTGAGCTTCAGTGCGTAACTCGCACGATGCCCCATATTCATAAGACGTTTCTTCGTCAATTCCAGCTTCCAGCCCGGTCCACAGGACTGAGTGCATATGGTAGAAATCGAAATCTTTGAGAGGCTTTTTGTAGCTGATTGACAAGGAATTTGAAATTTGAAGGTCGTTGTGACAGATTGAGGCGACCATAACTCCCGAACTTTCTGCATAGGAAAACTGAAGAGGAAGAGGAAGAGATAGGTTTTGATGAAGCGGCGACCACCCTAATGATTGGGTTTAAGTAGGTCCTACCTTATGCCACCACGGGTTTGGAACTACGCCTTACGCATAACTGGGCCGCCTTCTCTTCTTTTGCTTTGGCAATTGGAGCATCGCCTCGCCTACAGGGGCTTCATACCTGTCGTTATCACTGAGAGAATGATAGATATCCCTCAAGCGGTGAACACGTGGCACGGCACGTTGGATGGGGTGGACGCAGGTGGACGCCTTGTTGCAGGAATGACTTTGCGCCAGTGTATTAGAAGCCAGATACCTACCAACACGGCGTATCCTAATAACGGTGCTGTGATTTCAAGGGTCCGATTGATTCCGGAAGGTTCTAAACCATACCTGCGGTAGCATCCATCTTCCTACGATGGCAAGGAGAACGTGGTAAGCCTTGGGGAGCCTCATATATCATATATGAGCCTGAAGGGTGCTCCTCAGATCTTCGCGCGATCCAGTTTAATATGCAGCTCAGATAAGACCGTCACTGCCCGACATATGCTGTGATGGCCACCACCGCCTGAGGCGTCTCCTGACGAGTCACGAGATGTTCGAGACCTGTGCGGCCTTTGCATGGCGGAGAAGAGGTTGCCATGATCGTGGTTTGTAAGTCACAATTGGATGAGTGCGCCGGAGTTGTGAGATCTTCGAGTTGGACAAAGCAAAGCTAGGCTGGTAGAGTTACTTAGGAGGCGGATTCATTCCATCCTATTAGTCCCCTGATCTGAAGTTGTCAACAGCCAACCGCCTCGAGTCCGTCCAGCTAACTTGCTCATGCGTCGACTGACAACTCACCCATTCGTGAGAGGTCTTGCGCCAGCTCTACTCCACTTCATGGAAATCTAGATATGTTCATCACTACTAACCAGTGCCATTGTAGAATTGCGGTGATAAAAGCACAAAAAGAACAACAACAGACAAATTGAAGCGACGTTGTGATACACCTGGGGACCAAACGAGGGCACAGTTACACCAAGGAAAGAAATTATGATACAAAGACTAATCTGCTGTTTCGGCGTGGTTCAGCATCTCCATAATCGCAGCAAGAACATCGTGCGCCCACGGCTTCTCCCCAAATGACACCGACTTCAATTGAAGCCTCAGTGCCAAAGAAACTTCAGGTAACTTCCGAAATTCAGATATTTTGTCCACCTCAAACTTGATTATATCAGGGTACCTGTGATGGCGCGATGTGATATGCTGATGTTCAAAAGGCACAACGTGAAACAACATACCGAGCCGTGAACCAGGTGAAGGCTTCCTCGACAATGTTATCCTTGGACAAGCCTTCCTTGATGGCTCGGAAGGCAAGCTCTTGCAACCTTTCGTCTCCGAGCTGGTGTGTATAAACGGGTCAATCCTCGTAGGTAAATACAACCCCGAAATCTGCCTCACGTTGGCCGCAAGTCTATACATGGACTTCGGAGAACAAGGGGGAGGGCAACCTTGGGCAGAGCGACCAGAAACCCCCAAACCCTGTGACTTCAAAGGCAGGAAGGAGACCTGACCGGTATAACGGTAATAAATGTACGAAAACCATCTGGAAGTACGTTAGACTCAGAATAATGTGTATTCGTTGACTACACCAACGTTCTGTATGCTGTGCCTTTCACGAGTATCATTTGACAGGAACTGACAGAATACGCAGGAGGTTCTGCCGATAGCCCATCCGTGTCATCATGAGAAGGGCCCCCTTGGATTGGCCTCGCTGCCGTGGAAGCACCTGTTAGACTGAGAACATCGCCAAGGAAGTCTACGTACTTGGTTGTGATGGTAGCCTTTCGTTTTCATCTTCATCTTCATCAAGGTCGCTATCTTGCTCATACTCGTATGCATGAAGGACGGAGTCCCTGTTGATCTCGTTCTTGAGATTGTCGAAGAGAGATTCTACTGTCCCACTTTTCGGCTTTCCTCCTATGATAGCATGAATTCGATGTGCGAAATGATCAGTGCGTTACTCGCACCTGAAGTGGGCTCGGGCGGCGTCAGTCTAAGGCTGGAGCTGTTGCCATACACAACGCGTGGTGTAGCAGCCGAAACTCCTGGGCGTTTGGTGGAGAAAGCATAGAACTTTGTGTCCACAACATCGCCACCTTCCATGGACTGCCTCAATGCCAGAGCCGTCCCATCCAAGGGATCTGCGACAACTCGAGGGAATTTCGCTTGTGTTACCACAGTGAGCGATACGTAGGGGTGTGCTATAAGGTGCGCTGGGGCCCATGTACCAAGGAGAGCAGGCTGACCGTGGCCAAAGTTCGAGATTGTGGTCTTTCTCTCCTTGAACTGCTGTGCATCGTTATTGTCGCTATCTTTCAAGCAGATAGTTATCGAGGCTTCGTCCTTCTCTGTATGAGAGTGGTTATGGTCAAGATACGAGCGCACTGGTGCAAACCATTCCTGCGAATCGTAAGAGATTCCGAAACGCCATCCCAATCCGAAGGTGTCACTGTAGACGACAGTGGGATCTTCGGGTGAACAGGCGGCAGGACGGCCATCCTTCATGGCGATTCGAAACACAGATGTTACGGTGTCTGAAATCCTCTCCATTGGTGCTGTAGTGAGCAGGAAAGATGGTCAATCAATCAGGATTGTAGCGAAGAAGACGTGATGGACGACAGCTCGAATGCTGTGAGCCCAGCAAGTCAAGCAACAATCACAAAATGAAAGAACTATGTATGATATGACAGACCGCAACACATAAGAACCGCCCGTGGAAGTTCCCGATGATGATCGTCGCAATCCGAGTAAGGCAGCTCAGGCAGCTCCTATTTGATAGTCGTCCAAGTTCGTCAAGTTGGGTGAGAGCGAAAGCCCGTCGGTGCAAATATTGTAAGGCGGCGAAGCGGTAGTACCAAGGAATTAGGCCTTCAGGATGCATATCTACTCTGCTCAACATCGATGATTGGTTAGGGGCCACCGCTACTTTCTTTGGCTCGGGAAACATATTCACAACACCTCACGACCTGGCCGGTGCATCGCCATTGTCAAGGAGCATTGGCATGTATCCAAACAAATCGAATCGTCAAGACTGTCCAGTTGCAGTTGTCCATCTCACCCTTTTCCACCCCAATTCACCGGCGAAACGCACAATTCCCCAGCATCAATTCGTGCCAGTCCATATCACATTCCACGCCTCGAGCTGAAATAGTTTCTGGAGATGATGTGACTACCAGGAGATATGCAGCCAGGCAGAGCTGCGAATGAAAGGTCAGCCAACGCAATGTCCGCTGATGATCGCAGCGGAGAAGTAACGACTGTCTTACATCGACTCTTTGGTTTTCCCAGGGGAAACTAGATCGCAGCTGTCCCCTGAGAGATGCTGGCAACTCGATCTGTCTCGTTTTTCAGGACAACTGCCAGTGGTAACTGCTGGTTCTCGGATTGACAGTCGACCGAAGCACTACTTGCTAGCTTCAAGTTTGAAAAGGCTCGGTGAGCCTTCTGTGACTTTCTGTGACTCCATCGAATAGACTGAAGGGGCACAGTAAGCAACACGAAGACCTCGTACGCACACCTGATTAATTGCCTACAGACTGTAGGTATGTCGTCTGAGTTCAACGACACGATGGCCTACTTCTGCTGAGCGATCAGGAACCGTGCTTGTCACATTTGCAGTCAGGGCCAGGTGGGGCCTCCAGCACAAGGCTTTCATTAAAGTAAGTCAGGTACGCTATGATGCAATACCCCATGATAAGTCTGGGCATAATGGATCTAGGTGATTACGACGAGCTTCGGGGTGTGATCGTGGAGAAGGGTCCTTGAGTATGCCAGGGGAGAAGCCCGGTCGACGCGACGACACAGTATCAACGGCTGAGGAGAATGTCACCCCAGCAGGCAAAACGGCTTTGTATTTTCTGCAGCCGCCATACTTTCCCGAAGGCATGCGTCACCGATTACAACGAGTACACCATTCGATACTATGAAGGCATGTTTCTAGGTTGTCACCCTGTCAAACAGTGTTCGATCCGGCGTATTGAACCTACGACAAGTCACTGATTGATCGATGGTATGCCCTGAGGTCGGGTGCTAGATCACAATGAATGGTTCGTAGGCCTTACTGCAACACGACATCACCTACATAGCTTGAATGAGCGCCTGGACGCTAGTCCCATATACACGCATGCGGACAGATAGGATTAACAGCGTAGCGTGACGTGGCGTTATCCACATCATCTCAAGTTCAAAGGTCCTTTGAGCTAGTAGGCGCCGACGATCTACTCGAGCGAGTGGAAAGGGGAAGTGCTCGGATTTCTGCGCCGAGTGGTGTAAAGGCCTTTGACGATCCATCACCCCTTCCCGACATGAGCCGAATCGGCGGGTACCACCCGTTGCCAAACGGTCCGGTAGTGGGACATCTTTGATTCGAGGCTAGGATTAGAAATCCTATAGGTAGGGGGAGACACGTATTCGCTGCGCACCTAGCCAGGACAAATGCAGAGAGCAGCTCAGAAAACATTGACAGGGCCTGTTTCAAAATCGGAGAATGTGACGAACATGGAAGGTTCTAGTTTTTCGCTGCCAAGGTTTTTGATTACCTGGGAAGTTATTTGACGAGATAATTGCAAGTCGAGCAACCACTGTCGTTCGATAGGTGCCAAAGATTTGCCTCTAGACACTTGACAAATGAGTCAACGCGATACTGGCAGCAGGTGAGGTACACGCCGATGCCTTGCTGGCGGACACCACATGGACGACCGTAGCGGTGGGTCTCCGAGTTACAACGGAAACCTGTACGTGAAAGTGGGTGATGGACGTGTTTTTGTTTGGGAATGTTCTGGTGTTGTTATACTCCGACTTGGGCGGGAAGGCAGAATGGGCTCAAGTATCACTGGCACCACACTGCAGCAACACGAGATGCACTGGTATACGTAGCAACACGCATTCCGAAGCCACGAGACCTGACCACATGCATAGGTACAGTACCTTGGGTGACCAGACGGTCGAATATACATGCGCAGCGCCCATGAGAAACAGGAACCATTATTTCCTCACGAAGAACAAGAACAAGAACTATTGCAATATTGAATGAAAGATGGACACGTTCCCTATCGCGTGTCGTTGTAAAGATAGAACAAGCATCGAGTCTGCATCAGAACTTGGGAGGTATGTGTTCACTGCAGTCTGCAAGATGGCGAAGAACGAAGAACTCGATTTATAGATCTGACGGTTTGAAAACGTTAGACCAAGAAGACTTGAAGAGGCGAGATGTGGCATCTCCTCCGATCTCGTCCGCGGCACGCCTAGCAGACGAAGCTTGCTCCACATGGCGCTCAGGAGTTAAGAAACCTCAAGGTTGCCAGAAGGGTTGACACTGAGAATGCTCTTGGTCAAGAACGAGCTTAAGAACACCTTCAACGCGAATGTGACTACTGTCGATCGTTGCCAACGCATCCAAGTTCACAAGCACGTCGATTGTAATCATATCCATATCCTGGATGCTTTTGGGGCGGGCGACCGGATTGTTGCGGACCCTGGGTGAATTAGAAACATTAACCATTTTTGGGGACGGGTATCTTCGAGACCAAAGCACAGTTGTAAAATAGTTCACCGTGGAATCTGGACTATGGAATCAGACGCAAGTGGGTTTGTTTAGACAATTGCAATATATGTGTGGTGGGAAGGTTTCGACTTGGTCGTGAGCTAAACTGTGACACGCCTCGTAATACTCGAGAGTAGCGATTTTATGAGAAGAGGTCGGGGTATTGACTCAACGACGTCCAACACCTGCTGACCGTTCTTCATCCGAGTTTTTATTTAAACAGATGCCCCGTAAACAGTGCGAGCAGCCGCTGATGTTGATCAACTTACGTTGACGGTGATATGGACGCGAGCGAAGCACCTCGACATGAGTACTGATAGTGATAC
This sequence comes from Gyrodon lividus, assembly GCA_014904945.1. Lineage (NCBI taxonomy): Eukaryota > Fungi > Basidiomycota > Agaricomycetes > Boletales > Gyrodontaceae > Gyrodon > Gyrodon lividus. The sequence continues at coordinate 1,010,788 of MU127420.1, read as the reverse complement.
TCAGACTGTGTTGACACCAGCAATTTCATGGTCGATTGAAACCCTGACTTGGCAACAGGGCACGCCTTTGAGGGAGGCTACATGTGATGCGGGAGCTATAGATGGGACGTGTAACAGGGATATGCATATGGTGCATGTGTTCTAACGGACGTAAAAGGGAGGGGGAGTGATTGGTTCTGAGATGGGATTGGGCCGGGATGTATGAAAAAATTACGGTGAAGAGATAAACGAAGCGCACTGTAAGCTCTGAGCATGCAGATCACACAGGATCTAACGCTGTCAATGTCATTCAACTCATCTCGAAATCTCGATTATCGTGAGTGAGGAGGACTACTGGGTAAGCTTGGAGAAGCGTACATGTGCGATCGGGGCTAAGGAGCCTGAGGGAGGCTGCGGAATGAGGTGATGTATTACGGAGTAGACTAAGATTATGATTAGGAGGTGGGAAGGATGCGGTCAGGATAGCATGCCTGTTATAGCTCGGGTAGAAACCTGAGTTGAACCCGGGGTTTAGAATGTGATAAGCCCGTGCGGGAGACTGACCAAATACGGTATCAGTGTGACAGTGTGTGACTTGAGAGCATGTGGTTTGTAGAAACTGCCGTATGCGATATTGATCCTCATTTTGGGAGTCAGTCCGTTCAGCATCTTCCCTTCCTCTCCTCCCCAACGTCTGAAAGTAACCTTTCAAAGTCACTTTCGTGAGTCTCTTATACCTTACTGCTCTTTCTTTCTTTCTTTCTCACTTACCTGTTCTCTTATCACTTCAGATTCGTGCGTATTTCCACGGCGACGGCGGGCGGCTTCTCTTTCTCCGGCTCATCGAACGATTCCCGTGGTTACATCTCCTCACAGGAACTTTCCTCCTCCCTCCCTCCAGTTTTCGCTACTCTCCTCTTTTCTTCTTATTCAAAGTTAAATAGATCCTTGTTATTCCCCTTGCTGCATGTATTTCGGCCCTGGCTCCCTCAGACTTACAGCCGGTCTCGTCTGATTCCCTCGCTCCCCGGCTTCAGCAGCGTCGTTATCACCATTATTTGTCTGTCTCCCATCTGCACGAGCTCATGTTGCAGTATTCAGCACAGCCAATCTCTCTCCCTCTCCCCTACAAGTCCCAGCCGGCCCGCAAAGATATCCTATCAGACACCCGCCTTAATGACCCCCACTCACAGCAGCAGCTTCCTTCCCGCTTGTTCAACAAACGTTTCACGAAAGATGTTATTCGTTCAACTCGTCCCTCTCAATCCCAACAAACTCAACTCCCACAGCTACAATCACAGTTTCAACAGCAAGTACCTGTAAATCATTCCAGACAGCATTCACCACTTTCTATTCCCAGTTCACTCCCAACTTCTTCTTCACCTTCACCTTCACCCCTCCCTTCACCTCTCCTCCGCCCCTACGCCTTCTCCACAAAACCTACCAGTCCACTCTCCGTTCCCAGTCCTCTTCCATCTCCTCTTTCTCTCCCAGCATCATCTTCCCTACGTCCCCGCGTTGCAAAATCGGTTGCCTCTACTCCACCCAGTACAGCCCGCAGATCATCATCATCTTCCGCCTCTTCTTTTATCGAGGATGTTCTCGCTCCAGGTGACCTCATCGGCCAAGGTATCCCCTTGCAGGGTCAGCTCGTCCGTCCTGCATCAGCGCCCTCCACACACGAAGACAACGAGTTCGGGCTTGCAAAGGAGTTTGAGGTCATTCGCAGACTTGGCACGGGCTCATATGCCGTGGTTTATCTCGTGCGTGAGGTCCTGTCGCGTACGGCACCTTCAGAGGACGGGCATTGTGGTGTACTTGATTTTGGGGAAGCTTACACATCCAAGAGCTACGTCACTTATGGCCGCGACTTCGCCCTCAAGTGTCTCAGTAAGGCTAACCTCGATGAGGAGGCCCTTGCCGCTCAGATGACAGAAGTGAGTTCCCCTGTGGGAAATTTCGTTGATATCGTGCTCATTGAGCTCCTTCCGATAGGTCACCATTCATCAGTCCCTGCGACCACATCCCAACATGGTCACACTTCACCGCACACTTGAGACACCAGCTTTCTTGCTTCTCTTGCTGGAGTATGTGCCCGGCGAAGATTTGTTCTACTTCCTCGAACAGGCACGTGATCATTATGAGCCGACGCCAATCTCCCTCGACGATTCTTCTTCGCCGTCGCGGACACCACCGACGCCTTCGCTTCTTGCATCCCTTCATCCCACTCAACTCCTGAGCCCAACCCGTCTACGACTCGTTGCTCGTATGTTTTCTCAGATGTGCGATGCTGTAGCCTCGTGCCATGAACAGGGTGTGTTTCACCGGGACATCAAACCGGAGAACTTCATCGTGACTGATGGCTTTGTCAACGGGGAGCGTCGCGTTGTCGTCAAGTTGACCGATTTTGGGCTTTCGACGACGGAAGCGGAGTGTTCTGATATGGACTGTGGAAGTGCACCGTACATGAGCTTCGAGTGCAGGAACAATGTCGCTCCGACATATCGCCCTGCTCCTGCGGATGTGTGGTCTCTTGGCATCGTTTTGATTAACATGTTGGTCACCTTTATCGCATTGATCGGAACTCTTATTCACTCATCGTATCATAGGCTGTATCACTGCAATCCTTGGACGGATACTGCTGAAGGCGTTTGCTCCTCGTTCACCCTCTTCCGACAGCATGGTTCGAATTTCTTCATGCAGCGTTTCACCGGCATGACTGCTGCTGTGGCTGACTTTCTCGCCACACGAGTTTTTTACCTTCCTCCTGCCGCTTCGTTCTCCCTCTCTGCACCTACCACAACACCTGTCACTGCACACGAGCTCGGCGCTTGGATCAAGGACTTGCCTGCCCTTCTGTCCGAGTCTCCACCCGTGAGCAGGCCTGTCACTGGACATAAGCGTGTTGTCTCCACGTCGTCGATGACCCTTGGGCATTCCCTCTCATCATGCCCACCATCGCGTCGTCCTTCCTCTCGTGCAGGTGGCCGTACGCCTGTCATCCATTCTCGCACCTTATCACGGGCGCCGTCATTCTGTCCTGCGTTCGAGATGACTGGATTGGGTCTGGAAACAGTGCCCGATTTGGACGTCCCGCTTGCGGAGGAGCCGGAAGGCGAGGTCCTCAATCCTGCCACCGTTGAAGTCATTGAGGAGGTCGATGCCACAGAGGAGGCAGATGTTGATCCTGACCAGAGCATGAACGTGGAGAATGAGCTTGAAGATGGACGCAGTAGGTCCACGAAGAAACGCGGACGTCGCGGAGCGCGGAAAAGCAAGTTAATTGGCAATGGCGCTGCAATGGACGAGACTTTGGAGGTGCTTGCCTCGGCCTCGCAAACTCTTGCGAGGGAGATTAGTCTGGCTTCCCATTCTTCGCACGCGAGACCGCTTTCTGGCTTCGTGTCCTCGCCAGTCATTGATATCAGCCGTGCTGCAAGCAGGTCCTCGTCTAAGCCACCCCTTGTACACGTGGAAGCTCATGTCAACGCTGCGGACACATCGACTTCACCTACTCGGCCTCGTGCTGCTCCCGCTGTAGCGAAGAAGACATCCAAGTGGAAGCTCTCCTTCGGAGGGAAGGGTAATTCTTCGCCTGTGGAGGAGCTCACTCCTGGTACGGCAAGCAACGTGACGACTCTGATTATGGGACTGTCACCCTCTCCATCCACTCACTCTCCGGTATCCCCTCCTACTGCTGTCCATCAAAGCATGCAAGCCCAACAGTCACCCTACACTCGCACACCGCTTACACCACAACGTTCACCGGCCGACGAGGCCGCCACTTGGACACGTGGCCGCCGTCCTCAGCCCTACAACCCGAGCACATGGGGCCCATCCACCGGCCATGGTCACGCACACAGCCCTGCATCGTCCGTTTTCGGTAATGGTTCTGGCACAGGCGCTGAACGCAAAAGTCAAGGTCCTCGTGGGTTGTCTCCTCAATCGACGCGTGGTGGGGGTGCGGACCTTACTTCTAGTGCATCCTCTATTGTGTCCAGTTCTGCCAAGAGTAACTGGCGCAGCTCGATGTCCACGACCTCGAGTGCAAGCACGTCTACGAGTGCGTTTACGCGGTACAGCAATTCGAGTGCGCGCAGTGTCAGCACGATGGCGACAAGTGTATCGAGTGGGAGCTGGAGGACGCAGCGCAAGACACCAGGTCAGGATGCAGGAGCAAATGCTTATGGAAACACTGGGGAACTACAGGCTGTCCCCAAGAACGTCAAGAGTAAGTGGTTTGTCTGGCCATTACCCGTATCATGTATAATAATCATCCCCGGCCCACAGTCATGTCTGGTGTACCTTGGGAGTTATACGAGTTGCCGCGTCAACTACACCCCAATCCAGTTGGAGATATCTTTGGTCAGCCACCCCAGCGCAAGCCTCGTACGCGCAAGCCCAAAGATTCCAAACTCGACACCATCAGCGAGCGGCCGGGTGCTCCCCAGAAGCCACCTGTACATCAACGCCGCGACGCAGCCACGTCCACCACCGATCTTGACGGTGTCCGCGAGGGAAGCGATGCAGGCAGTGACGGTGCGCCGAAGAAAGTTCAGAAGGGCCAAATCAACGCGCTGGCGAAGATGCTCTCTGCATTAAGGCGGTGAAATGTAATGTTAGTAACATGGACTCTTGCCCCGCCACCTTCCCCTTTCCCCGCTACATTTGTGTTTCTGGAATGTCCGTGTGTTTAGCTTATGCGCGGCTTCTTTTTGTGTGTGGTACAGGTTCTTGACGTGGCGGTTCGTGCTGTTCGCTGTCGCTCACGTTCGTGTATTGTTAGGTAGCCATACTCGCGGTGCGAAGTCAGTCCTGTTCTGCATGTTTGGTGATGCGTGCTCAGTTCCTTATCTTCGGCCTACTCAGGAAAATAATCGAAACCAGACATCCAGTGACTCGCCTTTCACGAAAACAGCAAAACGCATAAAAAAAAAGTTGATAAGACTTATACCATCACACTCCTTGTTTTGTTACCATCGCTCTCCGTGAGGACTGTAATACTTGCCTTCAAATTTGACCATAACCCTGCCATTCAGACAATATTGTAAATTGCAACGGAAGTCACTCCTTATCTTAGTCGTTAATTGTCACGTCCACTCCTTTGTGCACTTTCTACGTGTTGTTTCTTTCGGTACAAATGGTATCCATGTGTTCAATTTTTGCACCTACTCAGCTGGTGTGGGTAAGCTTTACAGTAAGTCAATATTGTTGGTGTCCCCTGCCCCCTTCTACATAATAATGACTGAGATTCTCGTTTCTGATATCTAAGGTTGTCCAGTAGCTTTCCCAAACCTTCTCCCAAGCGAGTTCTGCAAATCTGCAAATGCCATGTTTTGCTCGATGGTGGGAGCTTGAGGAGCTTGAGGGGTAAGTGTGGCCGTGTCGATGAGGATAGTCGAGCCTTCACGGTGCGAGCGAATAGTAAGCGAGGGCCGATGCTGTATCTGGCTTTGCATTGGAGAAGGTGATCGCGATGCCATACTTTCGACATCGCTTTCCGAGGAGCTTTCCGGGGTTGATGAGCCGTCAACGAAAAATCTCCCACTGCTGTCTGTACGGACGAGATTGACGTAATATTCTTGGAGGACCTCGCGCGTGCACTAACAAAGAGACGAAGCAAAGAAGACAGAAGCGTCAAGACTGGCAGGAAGCCTTGAAAGGATATAAGGGGATATATCGGCGAATAGGGGGACACGGGCGAGTATGAAAGATAACATGCGGGGTGCGGAGAAAGACTGCTGACCGTTAATCGCCAATCAATCATGTGAAGAAACTCGCGCTCCAGGACATTCAATTCGGAGACGGGGATGCCCCCGACACGTGCGTAGAGGCTGTTAGTGCAGAAGGTATCGCAGAGGCCCTTGCTGCAGACTGTTATGGAAGCGATGATAAAGCGATGGCAGGTGAGAGAAGTCAATGTGAAGAGGGGCATCCTTGCACAAATCTGGTCGACGTAGTGCAAAGTGAGCAAAAGGCATGATTTCTAGCCGGAAGAATCATCTTCAGACGAACTGCACACTCGCAAAGAAAATAAATCCAGCACGTACCTCCACTTTGGTAAATTTGACTATGCGCCTAAGATAATCGAGCACGCTGATACCAGGAGCAGTTCTTGAATGAAACCGCGTGAGGCTTTCCCTGCATAGATGGAGGATCAAAGACGTTCAGAGGACGTCAATACTGTGAAAACATACGGCAGTAAGGGTATCCGGTCATTATGAGCGATCAGTCGATCAAGCATATCAGCTTCGATGTAGCATTCAGACATCACCGACCACGATATAATCAACGACAGAGAGTGATTACCTATAAGCAAAGCAAGATTATCTATATCCGCGTCTTCGAATGCAGCGGGTAAAGCGACCCTTCCCGAGGAGTCCATGCACCCATTGCACTGACTAGGCCTTACAAGCTCGTGCAAGGTCTTTGACAAGCTTGCAAGCTTTCACAGCCTGCCACACAACGCCAAACAATCTCCCAGTCTCAAAAAGAGTCTGCGGTCTACAACTTATATCTGTATAGTACCACAGCGGAATCTGAACCTTATTTTCCTCAGCCACCCTGCCACTCTGTGAAGGTGTCCTCCAGATAATCGACCTCCGCTCCTTTCAAGAATGGCCCCAAAACTCGTGAGCAGATATCTTTGATATCGGTCAGATGTATATTCGAAACTGATATTTGGCCCCATACATAGGACCCTAACGAAATCAAAATCATATACCTGCGGGCAACCGGTGGCGAAGTCGGTGCTTCGTCTGCTCTTGCCCCAAAAATCGGTCCTCTTGGTCTGGTGTGTGCTTCGGAAAAAAAACACGCACGAGGATGACACTGAGATCCGCTCTAGTCGCCGAAGAAGGTCGGAGAAGATATTGCAAAGGCAACATCCGCATGGAAGGGTCTACGGGTGACAGTCCAGCTTACGATCCAGAACCGACAGGCTGCTGTCTCCGTTGTGCCTTCAGCCTCCTCTCTTGTTATCCGGGCTCTCAAGGGTATGCATCGTCCACGTGGCTGTCACGCATCTCCTTGGCTAACCTCTCGTTCCAGAGCCCCCCCGTGACCGTAAGAAGGAGAAAAACATCAAGCACTCCGGAAACGTCTCCCTGGATGAGATCTTTGACATCGCTCGGACGATGAAAAGCAAATCACTATCAAAGGACTTGGCAGGTGGCGCAAAGGAGATTTTGGGAACTGCCCAGAGCATTGGGTGCACGGTTGATGGCCAGCCCCCTCACGACATCATCGATGGTATCAACTCGGGTGAGATTGAGGTGCCAGACGAGTAGACGACAGCTCTTGTATTCATTGCCTCGCATTATCCTCTCTCTATTTTGGCATTTCAACCCTCGTGCGCGTCTGGCGTTCATTGACTTGCGCGCGAAAATCGAACCGATTCCCTGAATTTTGTTTGTTCTTCCCTTCTCTCAGTGCCCTGCACGCGCGATACATGCCTCCCATGATGTCATCGTGTAGATGCATGTTGGGAACACATGGAGGCACACAAAGGTCACACCTCTGGACTTGACTGTGTCATTCCTCGGAAGCGAAGCGAGAAATGATGGTTTCAAGTCTGATGTGGATATCTAAGGACGATATTGAACACAGCGAGAACACCCGCATTTCACAATTCGCTCTCTCTGAACGGACCAGAAAGCAACTCTGCCTGCGCTTTCCTCGATCCTTCGTCACTGAAAATACTTTTCACCAATTCGTTCCTTCTTTTGCAGGCCTCGACTCCAGAGATGACTCGGGCCTCGCCTCGCCGCCTCGCACCCTTCACTAACTCGGTGGTTATGGGCAGGCGGAGGCCTTGATACTTTTGGAAAACATGCCCTAGAGTCTTTGTGGAGGGCTGGGAAGCAGATGGATTGTGTTCGTTCAGAATGCGAACCAAGTGATAGATGTCCTCGAATGCCTGGTTTGCACCCTGTCCCAGGTGCTGTGTCCCTAACTCAGCGTTATCCACAGTGGAAACTGAAGACGATTGGGACTGACCGGGCTGGTCGGATGCGCGGCATCTCCGAGAAGAACGACTCTTCCCTTGAACCATGACTCGAGTTCAGGCCGATCATATAGTCCAAACTAATCGACAAATTGGCGCTGCTCGTATAAACACCCTGCCTGTTCACACTGACCTTGATGATCTTTTCTCCAGTTTTGGCCAATTCCCCGGCGCCAAATCCCCAGTCGCTCAGGGACCCACGCCTAATTTCATCTTGCTCTTTCGTGCTTTGCGACCGCCAGTCTTCTTTTGCCTCAGGTTCGCGAATAGTCACACTGGCATAGCAACTGGGACTTTCATGAGTGCCTTGGTGCTGAAACATCGCCACTTACGCCCAAGAATACCTATCAGGTGAAACGGGGTAAGCAACCATGTGCCTTCCATCTCCATAGTTGTTGATAAAGGCAAATTTTCCCTGTAGCACGGCTGGGGTCGGTGAGAGACCCCCAAACTGCAGACAGGATTGGTCAGTACGGCTGAAGTCTACTCAGTACGCCACTTACCTGCACCAATCCTGTGAAGTTGGCTTTCTCGCGACCAAAAAGCACAGTTCTAGTATTGCTATGCAATCCGTCGCATCCAACGACAAAACTTGCAGTGTCGCTAGTCTCGTTTGTGAACTTGACACGCACGTCATCGTCCGTTTGCTCGAAGTCCATTGCTTGGTGACCCCATACAACCTCGATGCCATACTGCTGTGCAGTTTCTATGAGCAAACGATGGAACTCCGTGCGCCTCGTTCCAATTAGCGGAAAGCCAAACAGCTGCGTCATCGTTGAGGAGGATAGATCCTCGTCGACTAGTACTTCTTCAGTGCCGTTGAGGGAGGAACAATGAATTTGCTTATGCGGAGAATATCCTGGTATTTTGTCGATGAGACCAGGAATGAGCGAAAGAACTCGCAAGCCATTAGGCTGCAACCTGGAAAGACACTATGATCAGTTTCCGTCATCAGCCTGAGGACATGGAGGGGCGGATGCAGCGCACATGAAGCTGAGGCCAGCCTCTGTTGGGCTTGGAAGTCTTTCGTAGATGATGGGGGCGTACCCTTTCATCTTCAGGAAGATGGCAAGCACAGGACCTGCGATACCTGCACCAACGATGATAACTTTTGTCCCCGACATGGTAACGGGTTTGCTTGCCAGGATGTTCAAGTAGGATACACAGTTTGGATTGCTACACCAACATTGAGAATTAATATACTTCGAGTCAAGACTTGCAGGCTGGCCAATTTCTTTTCCAGCTGCCCCGAACTGAAGTCGGACTCTCACTAGTACTGTCCCTCTGATTTCTGACTGCTCTGCGCTTCCGAACGGATCGCATCGATGACTCCTACCAACTTCTCTCAGCTGGCTTAGTACCAATGTAACAACGTATCTCATGGCCGCTGAACGTTTTCAAAGCTTACGGGATATTTGAGTGTTTGTAAGTGACTCTGACTCTCTGCAACGATGCAAATTGGACGTATGATAACCATAACCATAACCACATAATATCCGGTTGAAGTCATCCATGTTCACCGTCAGAACGACAATTTCAAGTAAGATCCCGTCTCGATGGCATGTCTTCCTCACAAGAGCTATCGCCATCCCCATCATTGGTCTGGTCGTCCTTTAGTCGTGAACTCCACGCCTCGCTAAACCGAACCTGCTCCTCAGGAGCAAGTTGTGCCATCGTTCTCCCAATAATCTTCATTGCCTCGTTGCCACCACCATGGTCCATTAACCACCCGGCCCAAGCTGAGGCCGCCGAAACAACGTCTACAGCTCGCCAAAATTCGTAAACCGCATTGAGAATAACTTTCTCTGCAAGTTCGTTGCGTGCGCATTCAAGACCGAAAAGGCGTTCCCAAACGGTTTTAGTGGGAAGATATGCACTCGATATATGTCGCACCAATTTGAGACGTGCAGAGCTGTCGGTCTGCTGAGAGTAAATCACGTCAGAAGCATACCGGAGGAGCAACGTCTCGTGTATGGGCCGGGTGGACGAGTTCCTCATGCTCTGATTTAGTAAATCCTGGTTGTTGGGCAGTATGCAATTCAATGGCCGGAACCCCATGCGCACGACCAAAATCTCACCTCGTACACAACTTGCTGATCTTCCGGGTTAGTTGACCAGTGATCAATTCCCCACAACCAAATTTTTTCGGCGCCGCTCATATCAGAGCCTGCGTTTACTGCAGCGCGTGCAGCCGCCCATGCTGACTTAACATCAGCCCCGTTGCTAATATTCTCCGCATCCAGGCGGGCGAGCCATACATCAGGAGAAGCCGAGGCTGCAGAATACCGCCTGGCAACTTTCAGCGTTTTCTTGGGAAATGCATTGTCGCGTAAGAGTAAACGGAGGTGCATGGCTCGCAAGACAGGTGATGCCTCTGAGCTTTGTGCCAGAGCTTGTAGCGACCCTAATAAATATTGTTTCTGAAATAAACTCGTGAATATACCGAGAGTCACGAAGTCCAAAGATCATCTCTCACCAAGTTTGGTTCCAGTGTCGGTAGTTGGCACCATTCCATGACGAAACCAGCATAGATGTCAGATATATCAAGGTTGGCAGCTCTGCTGCTGCCATTGGATCTGGATCTGGTCCAGGAGGCTTGGACAGCTGTGGTGAGGCATTCGTTGGCGGCCTGAAGAGCATCAACCAGATCTTCACTGTCAACGAGACGGGAGTCATCACCATCACTGGAGATATCTCGACTATGGTCCTTTTTTGTTGTAAATTCACGGAGTCGTCTGGTGGCACGCATTTTGACTGCACGAGGATCGTCAGGTATCGTTTCTTGGAGAAGGGAATAGAGATGGTCCGAAAGTGTCGTACGAAGACGAAGCTGACATGGGTAAGTGCGAATGAGAGTTTCGAGCTCCAGAAACAGTTCCACGTTAGGCAAGGCTTCAGGGAGAGTTCAATCAACTGCCTCATCCGGGAACCGCAGCAAACACACCTTTCGCTGCACTTAATAAAGCAGACTTGACAATCGCACCATCCATGATCGCTTTGCGGGCAGCTTCACCTTCATCTCCGCCCTTTTCAGCAGCCACAACCTCGTCAGGCGGTTTTTCCCCTTGTTCATCAATGATTATGGTTTCGCCAGTTCCGTCGATGTCGACATCAGGCTCTGCCTGCGTTCCTGCGGATACCATCCTCTCATTATCCATAGTGTCGATTCCCAGAATGTTCCACCGCCTCCGCATTCCCTCGATGAAACTAAGCTCCATCCTAATGTACTCCCTCCACATGTCAATACTGTCTGAATTTAGTCGGAGTCCGCGCTGCAATAAAGAACGAGCCGCAGACGGTGACATGTGAGATAGCTCGTGGGACGCAGCTAGGATGTAAAGTGAAGGCACGTGGGGGTGTAGTTGTAGGGCGCTGATGGTCCCACCGGTGTTAGTTGTATTTAATGACCGTTAAAACACTGGAACCTACCGTGCAGTGATACGCCCCACTAATGCGCGCGCGCCTTCGCGATTAGCGACCTGGACATACTGTATCCATAGTGCCACATCCGACTTGAACCTCTTTAATGCGCGCTCGAATATTTGGAACTGTCTTCGAACGAGTGCATAGTCCGATATTGTAGCTTTTATTTTTGGAAGTTCTATCCGTGAAATGTGAACACCCCCGAAAGCAAAGTGAGGCGTGACCATGAGCACATACTCATCCGTTGAAGTCGTTTTCTTCGCAGCTGCTCAAGGCTCATTTCATAGGCAGCATACCGCAAGAAGTCACTCTTCTTTGCGACTCGGCGCACAAGGGCAGTTTCGAATTGTGTGCGCTTTTTCATGATTTGTTTGACTTCTGCCTACATGAAGCTCAGTTCTAACACTGAGGTTGTATAGGGCCCTCCTCAAACCGACCGACATACTTGGGTAAACAAGTTCTTCTGGACAAGGTCCTTGAGCTCAGCGAGCATCTGACTATTCTATGAGATCGATGCTCAACGGTTTGCATGGCCTGGGACTTGCCTGCTCTTGTTGAAATTGAACCCTCTCCATGTTGTGGATAGGGCTGCGTCAACGTCAAATACTGATAACGCAGATATACAAGTGCTGCTGGCGATGAAGAGAGGTGAGTAGCAAAAGTATATGTATTCTGCATATTATTTTTCTTACAAAAACTTCCAGAATAGGACTTAGCAGATCTAATCTAATCATGTACCTGCCAGCTGCAGGTGAAGCTTTGAAGTTCATCTAACCTGATGAACTTTCGTCTAGTAAACACTCAGCACTTGTTGTAGCGGACGATACGATACTCCTAAGCTCCTTGCCAGGGGACTGGCGGGTGGGCACGTTCGTACAGCTTTTCATGAAGGCCTCATGAAGGCCTACCTCCTTCAGCCAGTCAACACCTCGGCGGACCTCAATGTCGGGAGGGAGACTCGGACATGGACGGCTGTGTAAACAGTATGAGGATGGTTGGATATCGTCTAGACTACACCGCACATCGGTGGGCCGCGGCACACGCACCAGTACATACATATAACCCTTTTGAGGTACACTTCACTCAGGGTGTGCATATTTCTGGAGAGCCCCGAGCCCGTACTGCCGATAAACATGTATATAGCGGCCCTGTAAATGATCAGCTGGTTATTTAGACATAAAAGTGTCGAATTGACGGGAAACAAGAGCCAGACTTCACGCGACCACTAAGCCTCTAAACAACTCGAAGAGGTGGATGACCGGTCACAAGTGGGAAGACGCTGTTGCCATATGGTAACGATCTGTTCTCTGTGAGCGCGGATGCCAGGAGGTGCTGGGATGCGCAGCGAGCGTAGTCACTAGTGCCTTGGGTCCAGACGACCATCGGTAGCTGTGCAAATTCATATCTGGCTTTGAAGCTTCTCGGCTCTCCACCCATCTAGCCTATCACATATGCCTCAGAAACTGCGATTTGAAAGCAGGTAGATAAGGGCTCTCTGGGTTACGGAAGACGACGCTGGGGTTGTTTTCTGGTCCTGGCCCCAGCTCCTGGGATAAAGTAGTACTCTATATCAACTCTATAAAACAGCAAACGGCGGAGAACTAATTCGCACGACTCTCTCCATGGCACCAAAGGCCCATCGTGTTGGTCCGACTGGCCTTCCTCGCACACACTCGCGCTCCTCCTCAACCGGGTCCTCCAAGGCTGCCTTAAATTTACATTTCACCCAGAAGGACCCAACGCCGCCGAGGCAGCCCGAAAAAGCAAAGAAAAATGGACATGTGCATGAAGTACGTTCTCTTATGGTTTACCTTCATTTTCCATTATTTTATCTGGTTTTCCTTACTCCCGACGTTTGTTTTCCAGTCCCACACCTCACCCTATCCTCGAGTGGACAGCATCGCGCGGGCAGCCTCTAGAGAACAGCTACAGGCTCAAGGACAGCGCTATGCACCTCCCCCGAACCAGCGCCAACAAGGTGGCAAGGTCAAAGCTGGCTTTACCCTCCCCAGCCCTACTGCGGACGATGACGATGATTGGGTCTCCAGCGAGAGCGGCGCTGCCACACCAAAGAGTGTCGAATCAGATACCGGCCAGTCGCAGACCCCGGTCGACAAACGCAAGGTCATCCCTGCAGCAGCACCGTCTGCTGACGAGTCTATACATCGCCCGGACACACCGCGAGCTCAGCCTCACTCGCTTTCTCGTGTGCCAACGATTCGTCCGCTTGAAGAACCGCTGAAGACATTCGCTGTCTCAGCTGCACGTGCGCCGCAATCTTCGCAAACGGCGGCTGCCCCGCCAACCATTCACTCAGAACAAACACCCCAAGCACAGCTTCTCTTCACCGAATCACGCGTTATGGAGACCCGCTCGGCAAATACCTCACCCGTGCATCGAAACCATCACTCTTCACATAAGCGTCAATCACTGACGCGACCTCCCTCCACGCACTCCACGACAAGTAGATCAGATGTACCACTACGTCCCCATCCTTTAATCCGGGGACAGTCATTTGGCCAGAGCATGCCGATGTCGCCCAAAGTGGTGCCTCTGGCTCCCTTGACCGTCACCTCGGAAGCATCGCCTGTGTCGTCGCCACTTCTTCATCCTACCGAGAAGCTGTCGCTGTCAACTTCCCCATCCAGCGTGAAGACGACGTACGCTGAGCCGTCACCAAATCGTCGGACTTCTGTCTCCTCCGTGCGCTCGGTCGCCACGCTTCCGGGTCAGTCAAAGGTTCAGGCTCACATTCTCAGTAGAGCACACGACCGCAACCGTACCCTCTCTTCTATATCTTCACACTCTTCAACCTCTGTTCAAGCGCTTTCCTCGCTGGCGCACCTTCCTGCAACGCGTCCATCCACGCCACAATACACAGCCCACTTCCCTCCTGCAAGCTTCTCCGTCAATTTGGAGGCAATCCACCCACTACTACCTCCTCCTTATTTGGGCGCTCACATGTCCATTCTTACACATAGCAGCCCGTTGAAGGAGTCGTACGACAGAGTCATGGCTGTTAGGGAATAACCGAAGCGATGAGGCAATGGGCTTCTTGCTGGGAAATGCGAGTCAGGAGCGCCACCTTGATTGGTACCCAGTGCATCCGTATTCTTGATACCCAAACACGAATTGCGTACCTGATTGTTACATTTATTCATGTTTTCTATGCATCCTATTATTACTTGTGATTCATCAACGGACACCTTGACATGGTTGTGCACTTTTGTACTACTGATGTTGGACAAACCCTCCTGCCTACTTGCCACTTGGTGAAGACCTCTCGCCTTTGGTAGAAGATTCCAATTCCAGTGATTCATACCCGTTCATTGGCATCCACTCATTTATTTGCATCAATTATGTGCATGTTGTACAAGATTAAGATACGGGGAGTTGGAACCTGGAGCATCGAGTTTGCAGAACTCTAACAACGATCTTTCACTTGAGGTTTCCCTCCTGCATATTGCCACGGACGTTCAATGGCATCCTCTTCAAGCGTGCCACTCAGACACTAACACTGGCAATAGTAACAAGCAGGGAGGTTTCAGGGGGTTAGGGTGTTGATTTCTGGTAGCTATTTGGTGGTCGTTGACTGCCACAGCAAAAACATGTGAATCGTTGTTGAATCTTGATCACAGGATATGTTAACCGTTTTGATGACCGCGCGGGAAGTACTAACCATTAGGTCTTGGCTTGGATGTGGGTTCGAGATGAGAAACATCGCCGAGACTGCATCGTCGATGGGCTAAAGTGGCAGTGACCAGGCCATGAGTGACGTGTCTGTCACGCGACCACCCAGTCTACCCTTTCAAAATTACACAACTCCAGCCAATTCCTTCCACCAGTTCCCCATAATCGTCATACGCCAGCAAAGTTCCAAAGATGTGGCTCTCTGATGCACAAAGTTCGTCAACTACATGGCCCGCCTGCTGACCTACCTCACACCTAGACCTTCGTACTCAGAAATCGGCGTCGCTCTCACAACGTTTGGGACGCTATTCATGTTCTTGGGAGTGATGCTCTTCTTTGACGCTGCTCTGCTTGCACTCGGAAATGTCAGTATACCGTCGCATCCCTTGCCCATTTTGGTTATAACCTTCCGTCACAGATGTTGTTCCTTTCGGGCCTCACTCTCATTATTGGCCCCCAAAAAACATTTTCTTTCTTTGCTCGCAAGCAGAAACTGCGTGGAACGATATGCTTCCTAGGCGGTGTCATGCTTGTCTTCATCAAGTACCCATTCATTGGGATGATCGTAGAAACCTTTGGATTCTTGAATCTCTTCGGGTGAGACTACCGGCTGAAGCATCTTATATGTCTCTCACACTTTATCATCTTTCCAGTGACTTCTTTCCCGTAGTTCTGACTTTCCTGCGGCAGCTACCTTTCATTGGCACCGCGTTGTCACTGCCGTACATTCGACCAGTAAGTGACTCGGAGGAGAGTGCGAGTAAACCCCTGACACGTCTGCCTTAGGTCGTAGATCGCTTAGTGGGCTCGAGAACATCAGCAGTGTAATCCCAACGAATATAACTCATAGACCAGCGACCTCTTTCCCGCTGTTCCTGTCACTGCCGGGTATTTTGTGTTTCATAGCAGGATCTATTGGAATTCAATTCGTGTGGGTATTATACATTTGGAACGTCGGGAAGTCCTTGGAAATAGCGGGGGTAGGGTACAGTAAGGTTCTGAATCCTCTAGGCCCACGGCCCACCCGTTCAAAATCGCTTCGTGATCCATTTCACGCGACCTCCGACAAATCCGCAGACGCCTTCTTCTCTTCTGGACTGTTTGGAGTGCCATCACGTTCACGAAGAGCATTATGTCCTGTGGCTTCCCTCTTCATCGCAGACAGCTCATCTCGGTTCCGGATCGAGAACCCGTACTTTTTCGCTTGGTCAACCACAAGGCCGCTGTCAAACACGCAAAGCGACGGTCAAAGACCAGTGTCTTAATAGATCCGGAGGTGGAACTTACACGGCGTATATCGTCATGGCAATGTAACCGGACATCGGAACAAGAAACGACCGGCGAGTATAGGTTAGATCGGCCAAAGCACCTTGTGCGGATGGGTACCAAGCACCACCTCCGACGCCCTAGGGTTGAATTCGTGAACGAACGAAGTGAGCCAGAGATAATTCACTCACCATGACGATCAGACCGGACCCTTTCTTTGTATAAACACCAAGGTTCTTCGTGCCGAGGGTGAAAATGCATGGGTAGCAGATAGACTCGAAGAAAAACAGGGCGAAGATGCACCCAATGGCACCATATCCTGGTAGCTGTGACACCAAGAGACAAAACGCGCTGCAGCAAAAGCCGTAGAACGAGAGCAGTAGAGCAGGGTCGATGAAATTTAATATTACGACGCTGACGAATCTAAAGACCATGGTCGATCTATCATGGAATTTGGAGAATTTGGAGGACACTTACCGTCCTATGGTGAACGTGATTTGGCAGAAGGAGAATAGTTGGCTGGCCTTGGACTGGTCAATACCAACGCCTTGATCGACGAAGAAGTTCACCGCAAGAGATCCTACGGCAACTTGCGCTCCGCTAAAACTTTGTTGAATACAAATGGGCGCGGGAATCCACCTGATACTTACACATAAGCAGTCTGTGCCACGAAACCGAAGACACAACGGTATTGTCTCCAAAATGGACCTTGGTCATCGTCCAGACCTGCGTCGTGAATTTCCTCAGCGAGGGCGTCTTCAGTGATCTCAGGCAAATCCGCGAAGCTATAGACTTCGTATGTGAGTGGAGGATTTTACAAGGAAGTAGAACGTACAAGAACAGGAAATTGAGGAAGATGCCAAGGCCTGCGACAGCCAGGTAAACCCTATGATGTTGAGCCTGGTCAGTTTTTTCTTTTGACAGGACAATCGAAACAAGGAATAGACCATTGCACAGTTCCGAGAGAGGTCGCATTTGTGCCAGTGAAAAACCACCGTGACGCGATCAGAGGTCCGGCAAATGAAGCTATTCCTTGGAACCCTTGACTGAAGTTGAGGCGAGCGGCTGCATACTGGGGAGTTCCCAGAACCGAAATGTAGGAGTTGGCTGCGACTTCGAGAGTACACAGGCCACACCCTGATGTGATAAAACGCGCGTGAGAGATCGGGGATACCAGCCACCGTGTCATGACGCACCGATCACGAAGGTGCTTCCAACGAATCCACCATACTTTTCAAATTTGGCAGACGGCCAGAAGAATATGGCACCTAACGAGTATAGGCCAAGGCCAACATGGATACCTTTCTGTTCCTCTGGTCAACACTAGGAATCCAAATCCTGTGTGGAACGGTGTACCTTGTACCCTATCCGCCTCATCTGGTTGAAGTCAGAGCTAATCGGACTCACTTTGAGAAGCACTCACGAAGACACCAGCAAAAGGTGCCCACACAAAATAGGCCCCCTGACATACTATTGAAACAGAGCCTACCTGGTCACGTTACTTAATGCACTCACAAAGTAAGCAACCTGGAGCAGAGTACTCTGCAGCTTCGAGATACCGAAGACAGTTTGGAAGTGGGCGTTCAGGACATCAAGGAGCTGTCGAGACAGTGATTAGCATCAAACCTATTGGTATCGGCGGAGTATGCTCCCTCACACCGTACGCAAACCCCCCTGGCGGGAGTGTTAGTCTTTTGAGTCTGGGGAATGTGATATCCAACTTACATGTGAAGAAAAGGGAGGTTACAAGAGCGAAAGCGTAGGCCCATTGTCTTCGCCCGAGCTGAGCTCCTACATAGCACCATCACTGATATGACTTCATCTAAGCACTCAGGATGTAAGAGTGCACACCAGTCGTTCCCGCGGGAGGTGCCATTTCTTCTGCGGGCGGCAAGTTGATGGACCAGGATCAAACATTCCTACGAAGAACTCGCTTCGCCACTTATATCGGCAGCCTCCCTTTACAGTGTGTGGTGGCGAAGACGATAACAACCTCAGGCTGTCCAAATCAAACCTATTATCACTTTGACAGTCAGCTGGATCTGAGCACCATGATGGCATGAATAAGCCAATCGGTGTTAAGGTGTGGCCCGTGTGGAATAAGAATGTGAACGTGCTGATAATGATCCCATGATCAAGCAGGTGAGGACGCCCATTGCCATCTCCGGTCCGCATATTTCTTAGTGTACTTTGGTCGCCTTTTCCTCCGTGCGCGCGGACGGAGAAGCATAACTCGAGTGTCATGTCTACGGCAGGGTAAATACAAGTTTGCAAATCTCAATAAACCTTGAGTACTTGAGTTCCGTATGTTTGGGTCTGGATCAATCACGGCAGTCGTTCGCAACGTGATAGCCGTTCGGTGTCGATTCAATATCGACGAGTGGTGAGAGACAAAATTTATACAGCAACTTCAAGTTGGAGCGAGGACGCGATTTCGACGCGATCGCAATGTCATCGCCTCTACTTCCGTGCCTCATCGTGCGTGTTGTGTAGACGAACCAACAAATTTATGCTCAACGAATCTGCGACGTAGGAAAAATATTCACAAGTCAAACTCCAGTACCCAACAGAGGGTCGCCGGAGGTGGAGACTACGCGTGGCACAGCAATTCTGGTCCTCAGTAGCACTGTCGGGCAAGTCGCTGCCCCTGCACGTACGTGTGTTGCCGATGCACTTTACGGTCAAAGATTCGGGAACGACTTGATTCTCAGGATGTTTCGACGGAAGCAGCAGTGACTGCAAATTTTGTCACTGACAGCGATCCGTTGGATGGGATCTCCGGCCAACGACCTGAGTTGGGTTTGCTCCTGCGCACAGACTTTTCCGACGAAGATGCCTGGCAAGCGTTTTGCGCTCGCCTTCAGGAAGGCGAAAAGGAATTCATCGCAAAAAGCGACGATCAGGGTATGCAAGACGAAGAGGCTGGGTTACCAGAACAGTCCCAGGCCAACAACACAAACGAGCCTGACCAGGACAGCAGCGACGATTCGGACGATGGCGCTGCCCCTCCACCGATCTTTCATGTCATAACTCCAACTTCTCCTCAACAGCGCGAATCCCTGGCATGCATCTCAAATCTTACCGCTTTGCGCCTTTTCAATGATGTTGATGTCCGCTCTGCCCCAAGTCCACCTCAAGGCATCCAACGCATCAACCCACCAAACAGGCTTATCGATTGTCACGGCTGGCAAGAAATCTACTTGGGAAAGAACATATGGATATATGACACGAAGTCAAATGTCGATCAGTGCGTTCGCGTCGTCAATCAAAGCGGGGACATGTATGGTACAGCGACGTAAGCTCGTCCATCTTTCGACCCAAGTCGCTGATGACTCATTCAAGTTCCAGAGGAGATAGCTGGCGCGCACGGGTTTCACACATCTGCGAACTCCAGGTCAACTTATTCTCCGGAGGGATGAAGATCGATTTTGGGGGTCTCGATCGTTGGGACTACAGTGAACGGCAGTGCAACATGCAGGAAGCTGGACGAGATTAGCATAGGTAATGCTGAGGTTCAAAAGACGGGCATGGTAACTTCGCTCGCAAACCCATGCCCTGGAGTTTTTCGTATTGTGTGCAAGATGAGAGCGCAATGAATCGATATGCCAGCTCAAGTAAAGACGATACATCGGCGATCCCCCGGGCGTCCTCCCCTCGCACAACTTCACCAAGGGAATTTTAAGGGGTAACGGTCCAAACACGGACGAGGTTGTCAGTGAAACCTCCGAACAGTGTCTGGCCATCAGCGGACCATGCAATCGATACACACTCTGGTTCCCGCGAGTTGGCACCAATATCGACGAATTCGGGCTTGAGTTCGTCAACGATCGACCTAGGAAAAAGAAAGCCCACTCAAAATTTGAATAATCTGGTAAGGATGAACGACATACTTGCTCTCAAGATCGAATATTTTAACGCAGCTGGCAGTGGCAGCGCACAGCCAGTAACGGTTGGGAGAGAAGACAAGGGCGTTTACAATGTCACCTGCTTCGAGGGAGTAGAGGTGCTTGCCCTCGTTCAAGTCCCAGAGCATGGTGATGCCATCCTTGCCACCTGATGCAGCCAAGGAACCGTCAGGAGAGACGGAGATAGTGTTGATGTAGCCGGTGTGGCCGTAGTGGTTGGTCTTCAACTTGAACTTAGAGAGTTCCCAGACCTACATTGTAAATGAGCCTGATGGTCCAAGCGACCCAATGAACTAGAGTTCCCACCTTGACAACCTTGTCCCAACCGCAAGACACGATGACGGGGTTTAGGACATTGGGGCTAAACCGCACGCACGATACCCTGCCAAAAAAAAATCAACATCTCAGCAGAGGCTATTATCTCCGCTCACGTACCACTCAGAGTGGCCGTCATCCTTGATGTCGAATTTGCACTCTCCAAGGGTGTTCCAGAGTTTGATGGTCTTGTCACGGGATCCAGAGACGATCTGTCGGTTATCGGCGCTGAAGCTGACGGAGAGGACATCGGAAGTGTGGCCGACAAATCGACGCGTTGTTTGACCAGTGTTAAGGTCCCAGAGACGGAGAGTGTGATCCCAGGACGCAGAGAGGGCGAACTGACCATCAGAGGAGATAACGATGTCAGAGACGAAGTGGTTGTGTCCATGTAAGATGCGTTTTGGGTAACCATATGTGTCTTCGTCGCGGGTCAATTGCCAGACAATGATGGTCTTGTCTGCGATGTGAATGAGATCAAAACATGCAATATGTTGGGATGGGAATGTGACAAATACCACGGGAGGCAGTCAGGATCATGTCTGGGTTCTCTGAGGATGTTGCAATGGCGGTGACCCAGCCTTTGTGGCCGGGCAGGGAGCCAAGGAAGCGCAATGATTCGGCCATCGTTCGTTGAGTCGCTGGACGTCGCGAGATACACAATTATCCACTACAGCGAGAGAAAGCGTGACGTGACAGCCACTGTGACTTGACTGCGCAGTTTCTCGGCTATTCCCGCAAAACCACGGCACATTCCGTTCTACCTGTTCTCGTTCGTTTCTTCGCCAATTCTCCAACTTAATGTCATGACAGTTTTCATCAAGGTTATGTTGTGAGTATATTTTCAATGAACCTTCTCTCTTTATGATGTTATATCTTTCAATATTTGCTACTTCAGAGGGCTCGCCCGATGAGACAATTTTCCACCAAGATCTCTGATTCTCGTCTCCACGTCCAGATTTCATATACTGACCATGTTCTATAGAGCTCTCTTCTCTAGTCAATATAATATCTGTCGTGTGCATTTTGTATCGGAGGACAACGCTGGAATACATCATGGCATCGGTTTTTCCGGGGTTCAAAAAGATACATGGCAATGTACATCGCAGAACAGTCTTATTAATGGTGTTGGACTTGATAGAATCGGATTTTGTTAGGTGTACGTTTATCGGCATGGCCCGGCGTAATTTGTTCCGACTTTCCGGAGTGGTAGTCTAATACGCATTGGTCTACAAGGTCGAGTCTCGAGATCTTACCAACCGCTACTGGTTAAACTTTGTTATGCAAGGCAGAAAGAGAACACCAGTCATCAGTGGGTCTCTGGACATCCAGCGGCTCATCGTTCTGACACGCCCAAGTTGACACAGATCCGGGCGTGGATGATGTTCTAGCTATGTCGGAATCACGTTTCATGTTGCACGCAGATTGCAGTCTAAGATCAGCTACGCAGCTTGTTGGCACTTGCTTCTCCTGAGATCGAGATCATCGCTATTATTGTTTCGTTTGGTACGTGGTATATCGATGGATTCAGCTGGCGAATACAGTGTTGAGAGGGAGCTGTAGGAAATACGCACGTTCATTCCGCATAGTTGAGTTGTCCCTCCTGTCAGGCGTCCACTCTCAACACGGCCCCGAGCAACAGTACGAACATATACAAATTGTATCAGGCCGTTGGCCGTCACATTGCTACACACCAGGAAGATAAGGAAAAGTTCCCAAATTACACTCCAGATGTTCCTCCAATTCTCGCTCTTGGCCCTGATGCCCCACTCGAGGGTGATCGACATTTCGCCCAATACTTCCATGGGAGGTGAGTAACCCATCTTGGAAGGGGTTTCGTGTATATCGACGAGTCTCGTAGAGATGGTCTGAGTGGTATCACTGAACGCCATCCCGATCTCAGTGTCTTTTCTGCGGATAAAGATGACGGCTTCAAAGCAAATTTCGTACCGACTGTTAAATCGGGAGTTGAAGTCGCTCTAGAACTTCTAGAAACCTGGCCCGAGCGGAGTATCACATACGTTGTGCTTGGTCCGCCGACAAACCTCGCATTGCTCAACCGTGAGCATCACCAAACTGTCAAAAATCGAATCGGTAGAGTCATCATTATGGGCGGTGCTATAGACGTTCCAGGCAACACCACGCCTGTTGCAGAGTGTGAGAACCGATCACCACTCGGGTTTCTTCATTCACTCACTCTGATACGGTGGACCGTTGCAGTCAATTTCTTCGCTGATCCATATGCGGCGAAAGATCTGCTTTGTCCCGTTGCACACGGGCAAGGTCTTCCACTAGAACGGGTCCTTCTCACCACATTGGATATCACTACCGTCCACGAGCTTCCCTTTGCATTCTACATCCAGCACGTGGACCCCGACTTTGCTTCCACAACAAAGCCTTCCATAGCTGCAGGGAAGTCACCCATATCGCATTTCACCAGCTCATTTCTAGAGCGCACGAGGGAGATCATGAATAGTTTCGGGAAGGACGTTATGGAGCTCCATGACATTGTCGCCATATGGTGTGCGATCGACAACCCTCCGGAGGCTGTGGCCGAGGAGCATAATTTGCCAAGCCTTTCACCCGGATGGGCTGCTGCCAAACGCAAGTTTGACATCGAAAGGTGTGCGACACTCGAACGAATAAGAATCAGACCGCTCTGAACAGTATCACATAGGACTGGCGAAATTACACGGGGGATGATTGTTGTAGACCGAAGGGCTGATGAAACAGCATATGCCCCTGGCACAAATCGATCCCAGGTGCAAGCTCTTTTGGAGCAGACGCATCAACGCCATGGGTTACTTGAGTCCACCGCTGTCCCCGCCCAAGTTGGGATGGAGAGTGAGGGGGTTTTCAGGGGTTCTGATGAATGGCTGGGCCACCCAACAGTTCACGATGGTAGTATCGGTGGATCTATGGATGTCCCTTATGTCGTGAAGACACCAGGAGCAGACGTCCTCCTCCGGTTACTGACGAAACGTGTGTGGGGAGTGGATACATAGTGATGTGGTGGATCTGCGCTATCCTACAAGTTTCGCCAACCCTGGTTGCACAAATCGCACACAACTTTGGTCGAATTTCCCAATGCTCTCCTCATACATGCAAAAAAAAAAGCATTGCACCAGGCATTTGCATCAAGGCAAGCACGTACGGAAAATCTAGTTGCACACATGTCGCGTTCATGTAAATTCATGACAAACTTCATGCAACTGCGGTGCGGTTCGACTGGATCAATTGCCTCACGGCCCAAACACACTGCTGCTACAGAGTAGTTCACCAACTGCCATTCACATACACTTCTTTCCATTGAAGAACAAGATGATCATTCAGGAATAATAGTTAGGGCCCAGTACTATGTTGTTTTCATACACCTCGTGATGGGATGGGACGTTGTGTTTCTGATTCTCGTGTGGTTGTCCGTGACGGGCTCCAGTCACTGCCGAGGTCTGACTCAGCACAGAAAGGGCGGGTAATGTACTGTCGTCGAGTCCAACGTTTCTAGTTTTCTCAGCCCCGACTCGGCGTGAAGGTTACCGTGCGCAATCTCACTGTCGGGGCAATGGTAAGAGGTAGGAAGAAAGACTTGACCATCCCCCCATCGCGCGCTTTGATACAACAGCGGGACTACCGGGCGCGCAAGGCCCAATATCTTTGCGAGTTGCAACAGCGATGCGCCCGTGCAGAGCAAGAAAATGTTAGATTGCGCCGCGAATTAGAGATCGCACGAGCTGCATCAAACGTTCCATCACCAGAAGTAGTGAGTGTATTAATATTTACCTTCTTCGTGACACAAAGCTAATGGGCGACATTCCACCTCAAGATACTTGCTTCTAGGGACCTCATGGAACATCTGGCCGATCTCTCTGCCTCTATATCTCGCTTTCAACAAGTGGCACAATCGCGGACGTCCTCACCGCTATCTTCTGGACCTGGCTTATACTTCCAACCAGCTCATTCTAACACGCACCACTCCACTTCAGTTCCACAACAACCACAGCCAAGCTTGGGCAGTCTTCGCCCTGCATCTTTCCCATCTCCTGCATCACTTCTATCCAAACTTCCACCCATTGATCCGCCTCTTATGAGACCAGAGACACATATTCTTGCCCCTCTCCAGAACTCAGAACACTCACACAGTCATAGTCAATTACCGGACTCCCAGTGGGATGCGAGGTCAACGCCCGCACGAAATACTCCTGATACGTGCCCGAGCCCGAGCCCGAGTTTAGGCTCGGAGTGTTGTGGTGGATATGTTGATTGCGCAGGGCTTGTGGATGAAGGAGAATGCGAGGCATGCGCCGGTACATCAGCAACATGTTCTCGGACACCCGAGAATCGCTGACCCTTGGAAAACATAAATCCAACCCTTGAAGGAAAGCATGCACCACAGCCCAGTATCGCATTCGCACCGTGTTCTGTACATCACAACTTGACAAGTTTGACTGCTCGCCACAACTGGCTCAAAGTTCAAACAGCAGCTCATCTTCTCCACGAATTGTCTGCCTTAGTGTACTAAAGGGAGGCGTTTATTTCCCCATCTGTGTGCCTCCTAGGATTTAGATTGAGCAAGTGAGTGCTAGATCGTCTGAAACTCCTCCATGACGACATGTACGAATCAACACGGTCCTCCGGTGCTCAATCTTTGATCCAGTTCGCGTCCATGGGAGTAATGGAAGTCGGTCACAAGAATCTGGGCCCCATCGCACTCTCCGCCCGTTCGAAGATTGCAAACATCCTTTTCACCAGGTAACGACGACCTATCCCGGCACCGCACAAACCAATCAGCAAGAGATGGCACAGGCTTGCGGCGCACAGCTCGGAGGGCACTTGCACAATTTGAGCGAGCCGTTCGTGAAGGAGAAACTTGCAAAGAGCGCACTATTCCCCTGGAAGGATCATTTAGCCTGGTGATAATCGCCTCTCACTCATGTGTTGGTAGCGCTCGTATCACGGGCGTATTCAACATTATCAACCAACGTGACGCCCAACATGCATGCAGGACACCTAGAAGATGCCCAATGGATTGAAGATATAGTTACCACATAAAATAATGGCATTGAACAACTTGTGATGACATGACGTTCATTAAGCAAGCAGAGGTAAAACATGGAGGGAGTAAGCTTGTACATTCGTCCCCTCCGCGCAAAGTTGTGAAATGCAAGGGCTGGCAGGGACTACAGACAACAGGGTCGTGTAACTGAGATTGGGTATGCGACCTGAGATGGAGTGCAGAAAGTCGGATTGGATAACCGCGATTCAGAATAATGGTGGCCGATGAGTGCAAGGAGATTAAGTGGCTTCAGATATCTTGAATTTCGTACGGATGTCGAACAAGCTCATCGTAAAGATCTGCCGGTAAATCTCGAACAAGCGTAACGGCTATGCCAATGACCGGCACTGCCTCGAGTGGTGGAAAAGTTCGCAGGAGACGCATGGGGCTGGGAAGGAATGGAATGGGCTTGGTACATTGCCCGACGAAGCTCGGAAATCTCACCTCGGGGAACTCATAACCTCGTCTCGCATAAGCAACAGCTGTGCGATAACGCAAAGTACATTCAGATGTACCCCAAAAGCGAGAAGAAAGTCCCATAGCAGGAGTACTTGGTCCAGGGGAGGTGTGCACGCACACAAGGTGAGGACAGCTGCAATAGATGGCGTTCATTGATATAACTCCCGAAGCAGTATGAGGGGAGAAACGAACAAGGAAAAGCATAGATCTCAGCGGAGAGATTTTTCATTCGTAGATAGCCGAAAAGCTCAGGGTCTACGATCTTCAAACATCGATCGAGGAGCTGCGGATGGCCATCCATCAGTGGCAGCTTCGAGATATTAAATTCACGGACCTTGAGACCTCTGTGCACACCCTCAAGTGTTGGCTGGACGTAAAGCGGACATGATTCTTCGATAAACTTGGCAAAGGAAAAGAATGCTTCAAGTTCCGAAGGCATTGTATACAAAAATGGTGCAGCAAGCACGTTCATTCCTTGGACATACGTGAAACCAAGCTGTTGTGTTTCCTGCCGGTCTGCAAAGCCGGGTGAATTGGACCGAGTCATGTTTCATTATCATTATCCCATGAGAATAACTGACTACGCACCATGATTCCGCCATACGAAAGCATCCAGCAGGCGGACAAGCATGTCTTCGCGGACGCGCTCCTTGAAGCCACGATCTGTTGCTAGAGTCCTTGCGCCCGGTTGGGTTAACGATTATCATTGTTAAGGGGAAGGAAAAGTCACTACCTGAAGGTATCATTCCTGATTTTCTCGCGGACTTCACAAGGACCACGAGAAACATATTGCAAGAAAGTCTCTGCTGAGACATCATCAACCCGTAGTAAAATTTTCCATATTCGAGGACGAAGGGTTGGGTCCTGTAGTGAATAGATCTGTTAGCTGTTGTCTTATTTCATTGTTGGACGTTCGATTCGGACGAACAATTGCAGATGGAAGACCCTCCACGAGGATCATACGCCTGAGCTTTTTTATTCCTTCATCTATGTCTCCGGACCGTCTTGATTTCGATGATTTGTGTTGATTTAGGATCTTATTGAACGAATGGGCTGCCGCTGCCGCTGCTGAATCTGTTGATGAAGGCATGGTGCCAGTGGTGGTGGCGGTAGTGATAGTGGTGATGTTTCAGCGTTTTAGCTCGGTTGTGTTCAAGGTGCTGATCGTCGTTGAAAGCCGCGAACTCTCAACTTGTCGAGCACTGAAGAAGCCTACCACAATAGTCCTGTCGACCTGTACGACAGTGATCATGTACTGGCTTAACTTACGCTGCCACAACATCTGACCAGAGGCACGATTATTCCAGTACTAGTAGGACGCACCTTAAGAAAGGTCTCTCAGGCTCTCAAGTGTAGTAGCAGAATTCTTCAAAGAATCAAGTCAATCATCGCTTCACTCCGCGCGCACCGTATTCTGTACATCCCTTCAAGCACGTCCACAATCAACGAAGCACTATGGATGTCCCATTCGTTTCGTCCGGTGCGATGAGTCGCACACAATATGCTCTTGTTCGCAAAGTCGAGACTGCCTCCTCACCGCAGGCAGCCGATCAAATTATCCTGGGTGAACTCGATGTTATACGCCAGAACCTCCAGCAGCCGCATCTGTCAATCGTACGTAGAGCCCCTTGAATCCATGCCAACTCTACTCCAAGCCAAACTTTTGTAGAAGGAATGCAAGGAGTGCTTGATTTTGCTTCTGTACTGTACCATGTCTCTTACAACAACCGGGCCTGGCAACCTGGATTTCGCCTTCCCGCACGCTGTAAACTTGGCGGAGCTTGGAAAGTCTGTGATGGACAAGAAAATCGGTGAGCAACGGCGTTCCTGTTTGGTGGCCTGAATGAAACCTCTCCCTAGGTTATATTTTTTGTGTGGAAATGATCCCCCCAAGTCATGAGCTGCAACTCATGTTGGTGAATACTTTGAGAAAGGTGAGCGGACATCACTGTTCGGTTCTCCCCCACCAGACCATTTCTGATGGATCCGAAGGATCTGGAAAGCTCTTCTACAGCGCGAATATGCCTTGCTCTTGACGTGCTCACGCAAGTCCCTAATGAGGACGTTATCCCTGCTGTCGAGACGCGTCTACAGAGCCTCCTTCAACATACATCGTAAGTAGCAACATCGGCCGTGCTTCAAACCACGTTTTTCATGATCCGTTTCCAGGGTTATCGTTCGGCAACGAGCCTACATGGCGTACTATACCTTATTCCGACAGGACGCAGAGCATCTTTCGCGTTTGGAGGATGCATTGATGCAGCCTAACTCGAGGACTGACCCCTTTGTCGCTGGGTCAACACTCACAGCAGTGGGAAAAGTGGGCAGATCATGTAATTAATTAACCTGGTCTGTTCTGACATTATCCCAAGCTCGAGTGCTCAGAGTCTCTGGGTAGACTGCTCAACTCCCAATTACAGCGCCAGTATCAGGAGTCTGGTGAACCGAGCTCCGCGTTTTGCATTCTTCGGGCAATTCGCAGGGGCAATATGAAGTCAGTACGAGGATCCTTTACGTTTAGTTGAGATTGAAATAGATGATGCTTTCAGACTCGATTCACGAAATATTCCGGTTGTTCTCGATATTATCAAGCAGGTATCAGAGCTGCCAGTGCGAGGTCAGAGCGTCCGCATTGCAGTTACAACGACTAACCCCATCCCAGCTACCCTTCGTGAAGCCTTCGTACTTTTATCAACTGTTCCTCCGGAGGTCCTGTGCAAATCTCAGGCAAACTTGTCGTTTTCTCCTGTCGCCAGCATCCGTCACCTTCTTACTTCGAGGGACCCCAATGATCAGTATTTATTTTTGTCATGCCTAAGTTGTTTGGATCCAAGTACATGGGCCGGGACGCTTCAGGGCACAACGGCGGTTTTGGATGAATGGGAGGTCCAGGCGGTTATGAGGCTTCTCGACTCAAGGGATGGGCTGATCAGAAAGATGGTGATTCCCCTCTAAATCAGTGTCCGAACCTATGCTGATAATCACACTGCCATGAGACGCTCAAGGTTCTCCACTCTGTTGATCCAACTATCGTCGAGGCCTATCATTCAAAGTCCTTACAAAACTTTTCGCCTGCGCTCCCTTTGAACGGCAAGAGCGAATATGTCTTACGTCTATTCGAAGTTATCGAGATGCAGTATACGGACGACGTTGATCAGTACGCAGGACACCTGAAGGCCTTATTTGCAGTGGTTGAAGGGAAAGAGCAGGGCCGGACAGAAGATCTCCCGGTCCTCGAAAGCAGTGTCGAGCTGATTCTCAACGGAATCCGGGAGCGTGCGTTCTAGTCTGACTATACTCCAGGCTCACCTGACCCTCTCGAAGGAGAAACATCCTATCAGATATCATGCGTCACAGCGCTGGCCGTGTCTCTCATCGAGCCAGATGTGCACGTGGGACCAACACTCATGGTAGTAATTTCGGCCCTCGTATGCGAGTTTTGCGGCAAGATATCAACATCGCCTCTGGAGATGCTTCGCAGTTTAGCGAGGAGACTCGCTTTCTATGCTCGTAAGTCGACCACATTCGCCAAAAATTGGGGTGACAGCGTTTTTTTTGCAGCCTCCGTCCAGGATGTATGCTTACTTTTGATGTTGAGACTGTCTGTCGAATGCGATGGGGTCCCTGAAGACGTCATGAGTGCTGTCCGTGGATTGTCACAACTCGCTGGGAGGCATCTTCGTAGAGTAAGGTCCCAGCATGTTGTTGGATTCAGTACATTAATTCTAATCTTAGCGATGTGACCAATTTCTAGCACTCTCTATCAACAGACGTGTTCTCGCCGACGTAATATCCCGAGCACAATCATCCTCTGTACGTCTATGTTATTTCGTTGATCGTCAGGGGTCATTGACTCGGAAGAAGCTACCTGACTTCCTCTTTGCATTGACCAGTTATCAATCAAACTCTACCAGCGGATCCTCACAGTCACCTTGTAGCCCTTCCATTCTGACACCGGAACGCTCAGGGTCTTCCAGTTTCTCGCCTTCCCGAGCTATCGCATCTCCAAGAAGGTTACGGTATGAGGCTTATGCAGCTCCGCAGCCTATTCCTAGCCTTAGGCATCTGTCGAGTCCACGGCGACCCGGGAGTTCCTTGTCAAGTCCAGAGAGTAGAACGAGGAGTCTATCGCGTGCAAGCGACACATCACAATCATTAATTGAACTTTCCAGGACGATTACACCGGGAGAGCTGACACTGGCAGTGGCACAAAGCCCCTTCGATATGATCCAAGAGGTGCGACCAATTCTGAATGGGTCTCAATTTGTGGCTTAAGCGGAAATAGATCAGCAGAACATCGGAACTCGTGGAACGAATATCAGGGGATGTCCTCGTACGTCACGCTGTTCAGACACCATATCTTGCTCTTCTTTTGCTGAATTGAGGGGACAGGCATCTGGAGTGGATCTGATCGCACTCGAGTCCCCGTTCATTGCTGGACC
The DNA here is from genome assembly GCA_014904945.1 of Gyrodon lividus. NCBI lineage: Eukaryota > Fungi > Basidiomycota > Agaricomycetes > Boletales > Gyrodontaceae > Gyrodon > Gyrodon lividus. The sequence goes on along the minus strand of MU127420.1, from coordinate 980,251 downwards.
TGCGAGAGATACACTAGCGGACCCCGATTTTGAGGCTATCTGGGACTGCATGGAGACTTCAAATGTCCGAGGTTGGTGTGAAGTCTCGTTGGATGCCATTGTGAGGGGGTTGCAATCATTGCAATATCGTATGAGAGTAATTGCTATCGACCAACCTCCATTCGAAGGTCAGTAGTCGTTTTGACGAGTCCTTCCGCTTCTTATCTCCCTTGTTACGGCAGGTGAGCTCAAGGTTCTCATCCAAGGGTCGACTCCACAGGAATGTGCAGCGCTCCGATTGCGAGAGGGCGATGACGAGAGTTGCCTGTGGCGACTACGCTGTATCGAGTTGGAGATGCGTATGGCAATTAAGAGACTTTTGGAAGACATCTAAAGATGGTTAGTCAAAGATAACCACATCATGAGACACTATCTGATACATGGATAGTCGCGCCCATCAGCGGATTATCTGATTTGACGCTTGGATGGATGGGAAATGAGATCCAGAACTTGTAAGGCTACCACTGGTAGAAGCATATGTAATCAAATGGGCTAGCTCATGTCCATAAGCCCCCCCCCCCCCCCTGGTGCCCACTTGACGTTGATAGGAAGGTATGCCCAAAGCTTGAGCGCTTGAGCGTTCAAGCTTTCAAGCTGAACGCGTTGAACGTTGACGTTGAAACGTTTACCGGTGCCGGCAAGTGGGTGTTACCGACTTGGAACGTGGGAATGCAGAAACACAACTGTCTCGGCGAGCCGAAATTTTCGCCAAGGACCTCTTTCTTATACTCACTCTCACACCAAAAGTATAGCGCTTGGAAAACAAATCCATGATCTTGTATCCGTCCAGGGAGTCCGTTTCATTTCCTCGTTTCTCTGATTTCTCTGGGCTAACAACGTTCTTCATTCGTAGCACACCGCACCTGATTCACACCATTCCCTGCAGACCCCTCCTGTTATCTCTCCTAGACACAGACCGCCCTCCTTAGGGCCCGCTTCTTTCTTCAAACCCTCTGACAACCCTTTAGTCTTAATATCTGGCTAATGGGATAACTTCTTCATTCTGCTCGGCACCAGGTCACCCACTCTGGAGCCAACTCGTAACATCCATTCACAAAGGCAACACCACCAGTTCGGAGACATCCTTGCCCTCGTTCGCATTCACTTCTCATACCCATCAATACCACTAGTAATGATCTACGCACTCAAACACCCATCCCTCTTTCGCCCCATCAGCCGTCCTGCCTCTCCATCTCCAGCATCACCCCCTGACTCAACCATGGGCATAGATAGAGCTCGGCCTCCCAACAGATTGTCCTTTGGTAACTTTAGACGTCCTTCCTTAGCCCCAGCCACCTCTTCCAGCCCCGCTCCTGTGGTTCAAGACGGGTCTTATTTGGAGGTGCTTAATTTGAGACTGAGTGAAGCAGTCTCCAAAGCGCTTGCTCAACCAGCGGGTCCTGCTGCTCCGACCGAGTCAGTAGGAGGCAGGCGTTCCATTCCTGTTGGCCGTGGGCATGCCTTAGGTGTATTGATCGCCTCGTGAGTTATTTCGCTTACTCCTTCATTTCAGTCCATTCAACGGCGCCTTAGAGAGTTAAATGCTACGCGCGATAATGCACACTTGCACAAGGCTATCTTACGTTCACTTCACAAGCCCTTATCAGTTTTGCTGAGTAATTTGTCAGCTTTGCTTCTCCCGCTGTTGTCCTCCCATATGTTCCTACAGCCATTTGTGCCCACCACCCAGCCGCCAATCCCAAACGCCACACAACTCCACGCGCTTGCCGTTGTTAATTTTGCCGGAGAGCTACTTTCGAGCTTTGATGACTTGGCTCTCGGGCTCGATCACGATGCACGTGTTGATGGCTTGAAGCCCATCCGGGAGGGCCTCGTCTCTCTCATTGGACGGGTCGTTAACCCTCTAATGGGAGGCATGAAATCTGATTTAATGCCCCTCATCCAAGCACTGGAGAGCCCTGCTAGCGTTAATGTACACAAAACGACAATGAAGACAGGGCCCGTTCTTCATCCTTCGATCACTGCGATGCAATCTTTGATGCCTGTCTACGCCCGTACGCTGGCACGGTACACGACCACCCTTCCTTCTCAGGCCACGCTTGCTACCTTCTTGATATCTGTTGTGTGGCGGGCTCTCGTCGCGTTGTCACACCGCTCTCCTGTACCATCTCCTCCAACCTCGCCCCCAAGCTCTCCACAAGTGGTTCCGGCCTCGTTAAAACGGCAACGTGCACCTTCCGGGAATACTCCACCAGTCACACCTCCCGCGGGACGATTCACTCTTAAGTTACCTCCTTCGCGACCTCCGTCACCTCCAAGTATCGCAGTCATGTCAACAGCTGCTGCCGACGCAAGGGCATTGTACGATCTGCTATCTCTACTTCCTCGTCCCCCAGCGGACAGCGAAGCTACCATAGTGGCCCGTGAGGCAGTGGACGAAGCCTTTGCCGATCTAAAAGCTCTAGCGCCTTTACTAGAAGCTGTTGACAATCCATTCTTTCAAGTCAATAAATCCACGGAAGAGATTTTCGCTGAAATTGAAGGTCTCACTGCTGACCTTCCTACCTTGATTGCTCTTCCGGTTCTCTTGCGCTTGGGGTCTTTCAGCCAACTATCCACAGGCCCAGTGGGTACAGTGGCCTCTATCATCAACATCCCAGAGGATGAATATAGAAGAAGTTGCCTGGCAGGTTTCGGGCGGGCGGAGCAGTGTGGCCCCATGGTCGGGCAAAATGTATTGGATATTATTCACGCGTTACCTGGTTCGGATCTCCTTGTGGACTGGTTAGAGGCCCGAGTTGGTCAAACTGACCATTGACTCCATGGACCCATTCACGAATGTCATGATATTCTTATTCATAAACCAGACTCAGTCCCGGATCTCACTGAACCAGTTGTATGGTATCATGTCGTGTTGTCGTCACATTTCCATCGTCTTCTCAGTTGCAGTGTTTTTTGTTGTGCATGCTTTCTGTCTTGGGATACTACGATCGATTTTGTCTGTACATACATAGAAAGGCATCCGTGATTCCTATCTTTTCTTCGTCGAACGCCGTGGACAATCTCTGAGTACTGAGTACTGAGTCGTGGCCCGAGGTAAATTTGATTCGTAGTTCGTATTCGGATCGTTTCACACTTCGCCGCCTCTTGTCTTTGTCAACGTCAATTGGAGGGCTAGCAACAAAGACAACTAGGTTAGTCCAAGCTACCTTGATTCTCTGCAACTAGCGCAGCGTTTGCGGTGAGGATATCGTTCAGTTCAACACGGTGCAAACAATTCTCAAGCTTGAAACTCTTCGCAATCTCGTCCAACTCAGCCTCGGTTTCGGCGACTAGGATGCTGCGAGACAGCCGACTTACACGGTCAGCCATCTTCCAGACGGGCGCGGGATATAGAGACTGGTTTTCCGGTGGGATTTCCTTGGCAATGTGGTCGATTAGGGGCTGGTAGATGTGTCGGACATGGGTAGTGTCGGCTCCCTAGGCGTCCAAAGCAAGACGGTGCTTCTTGGCGAGGAAATATTTGAGGAGAGCCATGTAAGGTGTCTCCTGCGAAACATAAACCATTCCTTGGAAGCCGATGTCTTTGTATAGCCAGATTGACTAACTCAACCAATCCTGCAGATCAGCCTGAGCTACTGTCTCCGTCTTTGCATTGGGAACGGCTGCAAATACTTCATTGTAGATGGCCAATTGGTCTTGGAGGACACAGTAGCACTGTTTGTTGATGGCGTTAGTAGGTACTCCATCGTATTGCTTGCGAGCATAGACTGGACCCCATTCACCGTTCCAGACGCAAAGGCCGTGCTGGTCCATCCACTCTCTCTTCTCTTCGTAACTTCTTTTCATCCTCCTGCGCTGCTCGTCGGAACTCACGTAGTCCTCAGGAAAGAAGTCTGAGGCGAACGTATTACCATCGAAGAAGATAGTGTGCTCGGTGTCGACTGAGCGGATGTGGTCGTACACCCGCTCATATAATTGGACGACCGTGGCGTGCGTTGAGTCTGTGGGTTCGTTCAGGGGGTTGTACCCAACGATCCACCGATTGCCAACGTAGTGCTTCGCGAGCTCTGTCCAGAGCCAGATGGTGCGGTCCTGGAAGTCCTTGTGGATCCAGAAGTTGGCCATGTGAGTTCCAGCATCGGAGTGCCAGTCGATGTTCTGTCCACCGGGCGCGGTGCAAGTCAAGGATGGTGTGAATGCCTTGCTCGGTGCAGAAGTTAATGACGCGATCAAGGTGCTTGGAACCCTCCTTCTTGAGCACGCGGGGGTTGATGTCGTCTGAGGGACGAATTAGTAGGAGTCGGGGGTGAGAGGGGTCACCAGTCACCAGTCACCTTCGAAATGCCTGTAGTTAACGGACAAGCGGATGCAATTAAGCCCTAAGCTTTTGAAGAACTGAGCGTCCTTCTCCTCAAAGAAGTACACCAAAAACTGGATATACCGTCAGTCGAATAAATCCCTTGCCTTGTCAGTGACTTGCCTTGTCGAAGAAGAACTCGGACTTTTGAGACCCGACCACTTCAGCTAGCCCAGCGCGGATCTGATTCACAACCAGGGTATCCAGATATGAAATTCTCCATGCTATGTGGGGGTAAATGGCATCAGCCCTATCATGATCTACCTCAGTACTCGACCTAAGACTGATAAGACGTATTTCATCCCTCCTCCGAGGCCAGCTCCACGAAGGATGACCTCCTTGCTGTCCCCATCGACCGTGACGATCTTGGTTCCAAAAACCTTGAGATGCGATGCGATGACTCAACAGTCAGCGAATCAGCGACTGGAGAAACGAAGTCCGGGCACCTTCAAGTCCTGCAGGGTCCCCTTGAGTGCTTCGGACTGTCCGTAATGCAAGGCGCCGTGGCCACGAGACAGGAGTTCAACCTTTCAACCGATAATCTTCCCGTCATCTGTCCACAATCAATGTGTTCACGATATTGACAATAGCAGTTACCCAAGTAGCCAAGAATGGAGTCCACGACAACGGTCGGTCAAGTTACTCCTCGACCATTGGGAACTATGCCAACATCACTCAGAATTTAGAAACAAATCCCCCTATTTATCTCATGTACAATATAACGATCTACAAAACGATTTCCGGATAGGTGAAGAGAACAGGTCTAAATAGCATGTCAGGACATAATGAATGACCCGTGAGGTGTACGAGCCCACGTTTGATAATTATAGGGACAGGATGAGGGTATCATGGTGTTTGTGAGAGGAGTCGTAAAATGCACAAATGATGTTGGAACATATCGATGGAAGTAGATGCGAAAGAAAGTCCCTCGCAAAAAAAAAAAAGAAAGACAACAGAATCTGGTCGGTCGTGTCATTGATAAATCGTGAAAAGGAAGAAGCTCGTTTGTAAGACGCCCCCGAGGTTGCAGTGTCCTATTTGTGAAAGAGGCAGGATTCCCGTTCCGTGGATCCGAACATTCTCACCGGTCAAGGAACTCCAGTCCACCCCTCCGGATCCGTACTCTGGCTCGCTGATCTTCTTCAACCCCAGGAATTTCGCCATTTTTTGAAAGATGGTGCCAGTAGAGTACGTCCCCTGCCATTAGCTTGCGCGGGAGAGGCTCAGGGGTAGAGCTTCTGGTTCCTGGCTGTGACAGGTGCGGCTGAGGGGCCGGGATGCGAGGGGATGGAGACCGGAGAAGAGGCCGAGGAGATGTCGATGTGATGAAAGCAAACGGGTCAGGTGAAGACGAAATAGAAGACGGTGCAGATTCTTCTGGTTCTATTTGCGGCGAAGGCAGATATTCCGAACTTAGTGACGGCGATGAGGTTGGAGGTGGTGGGGGGAGAGTTTGTGATGAAACAGAGCTTCCTGATCGACGATGCGCAGCGGGTACGTCGGCGGCAGAATGAAGGAGGGTTGAATATGCAGGTGCAAGTGGGGGAGGAGATGATGGTGAGGGTGTAGGATACTCAATCGGAATAACACCGGGTTCATCAGGAATGTGGTACCGCTCAGAAGGAATAATTTCGCTTGAGTGGAAAACAAACCGGTGACCATTAGTTGCGCGATTGGTTGTTGTAATTGAAGATGTGCACCGAGAACACTAAAAAAACACAACGAGTCAACACACTGGATGCTTCTCATTTGTACAAGACTGGCTCAGGGGAATCTCACAGGGATGACAATCATGTAACCAACGGCGGTGCCACAAGTGTGACAACAAAGAGTCTGAGTCAAACACTCGCATGTGCGTGCGGGCAATGTAGATGTCGATGGTCGACAAGGTGGTGGGCGAAGAGCGTCTGAATTCGTGGAATATGCAGAACAGTTTATGGGAAGTGCATCGGTAGAAAAAAGAGAGATGTTAGGTCTGAGCAGCAGTACGGCCTAAGATGAGAATCCGTTTCTTTAGTATTCGCACTCTAGTGAGGGAGAAAAGACCATTCAATACGCGGCGATACTCACCTTCATGCCGCGATTAGTTAGAAATGTACCACAGGATCTGCAGTCCAAGATCCATACTTTGTGAACCAGTTGGGGCGGTTGGGGCGGAGGGTATGGATTGTGCTGAACCAAGGGTACACGGGTCTGCCACGTACCCGACACCTGAGACGGTACCGCGAAATAGTTGAGCAAGGGTGCTGAGGGTGGTATGCCTGGTATCTGAGCTTGCAAAGGATGGGTGGAAGAGGAGTACACCCTGTCATAGGAAGCAGGCTGAGAGAACTGGGGGATGAAGTAACCGTGGCTAATGGTATCGAAAGGAACGTGATTGGAAACAGTGTCGTTTGGAGGTCTCTGGCCACGAGGCGCAGACGGGCGCGGATATGGGTTGTGAGCGTTGCGGGGTGTCATGTGATTCGCAGCTGGGGCTACTTCGACGTAGTGAAGTGTGTCCGCGATTGTAAGTGCGGGCATGGAGGAGACTCCCGGACGTCTGGGGCGATGTACAAGGAAGGAAAAGAAAGCGCCGTTAGTGTTGTTACAGATACTGGCGGGGGGGGAAGAGAAAGGAGCGGAATATGTCTCAAGCCTGAGAGCAGTTCTTATAACGCGAGTAATCCTGTCAGAACCAAGTGCCAACAAGAATATTTCCATTATTATCCCCGGACCCGATCTCATTTACCTCCGTATTACATAATAATAATATCTCTTCATCTCACCGCCGGCGGCTTTTCTCATTCCGCTGCGATCAGGTTCACCCAACAACATGTCCAATAACCTCGCCGTCCTCACCCAGTCTCATAAAGCCATCGCCGCAAAACAACGCACAAAGAGGGATCAAATCAAAGAAATATTTTTTGACGAAGATGCACGCAGGTATGGTCTCCATCTCACACCTGTCAAGGTCGGCGATGCATTAAAACGCCAGGGAGTTTTTGACCGGCTTCCACAAGCGCAAGGTTGCCAAGCATGAAGAAGCAAAGAGGAAGGCAAAGCTCAGAGAGAAGCAAGAAAGGCTCGAGATGCGACGAGAGGTAAGTGACTTGCATCGTCGGTTAATTATTCACAATTCAAGTGGTTACTATAGCATCGCCGCGCACTTGCGGAACGAGCCGCAAGGAATGCAGCAGAAATTGAAAGAGCCTACGGCGCTGTCATAGGTACGGGAACGTGGCTTACCGCAGTTCCTCCTTACTTCTGACTGTTCATGAACACCAGACAACGATGGGGACGATTGGGGAGGTATATCCGGTGATGAGCTGGAAGAAAATTTCGAAGGAGAGGAGCAACTAGCGACTGTGACAGTTGTTGAAGATTTCGATCCGTCGGCACTTCTACACGCACCACCCAATACCTTGTCACTGCCTGTGACCGGCGACACCCCACCACACCGACTAATGGCGAAGATCAAAGGCAAGGAGAAGGAGAAGGCAAAAAAGGACTCGATAAATACAAAGAGCAAGTCGAAGAAGAATGAGAAGGTGAAGTACCAGACAAAAGCCGCACGTCTCGCAGAGCGATCAAAGCAACGAATACGACGGACGGAAAAGGCAGAGCGGGCTGGAGGTAAGGCATCAAGGAAGGGAAAACGGAGATGATAGCTCCCATATGGACGTCCTTCTGTACATTCATATTCACATACGAGAATGAATGTTTCGCGACAGTTCGTTAACTGGAAATACGCTGAGAATCCTGCTCGGAAATTATTCGGCATCGGCCATCCCGGCGTCTCCGGCCGTGGATGTTGTGACACGTTTGTTCAATGGGAGCTAGGCTGCAACACCTTGGACCAGGATCCTGAGCCCGTAATACTCAACATACATCGACCGTCTCGCAGCTGGCTGCATAATGAACTCTTTATACACTCTCGGCGTGCGACAGACCAACTCGCTCACCGCTGACCTGGAGCGGTTAAAGAATGGGGACAATTCAGCTTCTCTCCTAGGTCTGTCATGGTCACACGTGAGTACGCAGTGCGGCGCGTTGCTGACGAACCCCTCGCTAGGGCAGATATCTGCTTCTCTGGCGGCAATGCACAGAACCATTGAAGACTATGATTCCATGACCAAGAGGGAGATAATCAAGGCAAAGCAGGAGAAAGGACAAATGTATGCGACCGTCAATCATGACTGGGTTCTCACTGAATACGCGTTTCGCCCCTAGGCGCATACAGAGATTCCGGGCCGACCACGCAGACCTGAAAAGCCAGTTTGAAAGAATAAAGAACGAGGTCCGTCTACTCTACGTTTCTCTTGTATTTTGCATTGCTGTAGCTGGCCTCTATACAGCGAGCCGCTGCGCAACGCAATGACCTCCTTCATGGTACACCTTCAGGTATTCTATCACCGGGTGGCTCAGATGCACGACGACGCTTCACACCAACAAGCCACCTGAATGGCGCCGCGTCTTCTTCACAACACTCTGAATCACCTTTCCGTGCACCTACGTCCCTACCGAACTCCACTCTACGGGAACATCATGCTCTTCATGAACATACGTTCATTCAAAATACGGAAGCGAAACTTGACGAATTCCTTGCTCAGGGGCGGGAGGTGTTGGACAACCTTGTGGATCAGCGGAATGTGCTAAAGGGGACCCAAAAACGCCTGCTGGACGCGGCAAACACGCTAGGGCTCAGTCGGGATGTTATTGGCTGGATTGAACGCCGGAGGTAACGATTCCTCCATTTGTGTATCTAGTTTAGGGTGCTGACAACGGACCGTGCAGTACACAGGATATGTATATCTTTCTGGGTGGCGCGGTCTTTACATTTTTCTGTTTCTATGTGATTTGGAGTTCTCTAGGCTAGGCCTGATGGCACTTTTGTTTCCGATTGTGTATCTGTCTCCTGTGTTCCGTAGTTCCTAAGTTACGTAGGATTGGACAAGGATTGTTGAGGCTATTTTGCCCCTCTTTGAGACCTGCCAAAAATGGATACCAATATCATGATTGGTGTAGCTTTTCCTTCCGTCCCGAACAGTGTGTCGAGTCAAACGAGTATTAGTACTTGTACTGGTGATTCATTCCAACAATCGAAGGAATGGCTCCAGATGGCCCAAGTACACTGTACGACTACACAGAAGGTGCACATGCCATCGATATCAACGATGCAGTGACACGAAGCTCCCGCGCACGGCGAGATTCACAGTTCGGTGGAGGCGAAGACGAAGGTCCAATGTTCGACGGGCCAGGACACGTAACGATACCGACCAGCATATCAAGGATGTCGTATACGGAGCGTGGACTGGCCGGCAGACAAAGCTCTGAGTGGTCAAGGAGCAGGAGAAGGAGCGAGGACGGTATGAGCGCAAGTTCGCTGTCTGGGGAGCGACGCGTGATGCGGAGGATGAGTACGGAGAGCCAGTCGTCACAGGTGTTTGTGGGGAGCGGAGCAGAGAGCAGAATGGGCGAGGGTGAGCACGAGAGCTTCGTTGGCAGGGGGAGGCGACCGAGGCGTTCGATATCACCGACATTGAACAGGTCGTCGGTATTCGAAAATATCGCCCAATTGTTCGCTAGGGGCGAAGCCTCGATACCCAGACCATCTGTTTCACGGCGTTCTTCCCTGTCTTCTACCCGACGCTCGAGGCGGACCAGACCTTCAGACGCGGGGTCCGACTATACACTCGAGATAGATGACGAAGGTGACGAACGCTGGGGTTACTCCTCGGGTGAGGAAGACGATAGTTCGGACTCTCTTATATCTCGCACTCCCAGCCCCATCCTTAGTGACATAGACTATGGCTCATATCCATCATCTCCCGGCCCGTCCTCACATTTGCCATTATTCTCATCCGACCCGATATTCGGAGACGAAGTTCGCATAGACGTCGAAGCACCTCTAGAGCCTCTGGATCCTCCACCACCAGGTCCACCAAGTAGACAAACAATATACATTGCGGACGAGGACAGCACGTTGCGGTTCGTGGGTTACGAAGTGATAGTCTGGCGCCTTTGGCTTTGGCGGGCGTTCTGCGTTCTGACACTTAGCGCGCTCGCACTCCTCGGCCACTGGTTTCCCCGCATGTGGCTCCGTTGGGTAGTCCGTGAAAAGGCTTTCAAGGACCTCAAACACGGGTTCGTGGTCATCGAGGTATGTATGGTGTTCCGCAGTACATTTCCTTGGGTGAATATGTCCCAGTCTCCGCACAGGGATATTACGCTGTTTGCCGTCAAACGAATTGCATACCCCTACGAGCGGTCCACTGTATTTACTAGCACCCCAGATTTGAACGGACAACCCAGGAAGGTGTCAACGGCTTCAAGGACGAAAGCAAATAGTAATAATCACGACAAGATTGATCTACTGGAGGACCTTCACATAGTCGACTACCGGTACTCGCGCTTCGCACTGGACGCTCAAACCGGATTGTTCACTATGATTAGGTAGCTTTTTGATTCACTGCACCGCACGTGCTTCTCATATCGAGCGCTCAGGGACTGGAAAGACCCAACCTGGACAGGACTACCATCCATACAAAATGGGCTATCGCAACATGTCCGGAGACAGCGTCTGACCCTGTTCGGCTCCAACCTGCTCGACATCGCTGGCAAGTCAACGTTTTCACTGCTCGTGGATGAGGTATGTGCCAGCAAGTGACAACTAACGGTAAGCTAATGTGAGGGAAAGATTATCCATCCGTTTTATGTCTTTCAGGTAGCAAGCATCATCTTGTGGTCTCTGGATGACTACTACTACTACGCCTTCTGCATTGCGCTTATATCTACACTGAGCGTGGTCACCACTCTGATGGACACTAAGAAGGTTGTTTAGTTTTCTATTCATGACGTGGAGCACGCTGAACATCGCACAGACCATTAGACGAATGCGCGAGATATCTCGCTTCTCTTGTGATGTAGTTGTCTACACGGATGGGATATGTAAGCTCTGCCTACGCGTTCTCGTGGTTTTATGACGAACTCGCACAGGGACTGAGCGCGACTCAACGGACCTCGTGCCTGGAGACATCGTCAATCTCTCCGAGCTGCGGGCTTCCCTTTTCCCAGCGGATATGTTCCTTCTATCTGGCGACGCCATTGTGAACGAGAGTATGCTCACTGGCGAGAGCGTACCAGTTTCGAAGAATCCAGCAAACGACGAAGATATCGCACGGTGGCGTGAGGTCAAAGATGTACAAGGCGATCTTGCCAAGAGTTTCGTGCATTCTGGTACGCGCGTAGTCCGCATTCGTAGTGCACTCGCTACCGACGGAGGTATCGGAAGGCCAGCCCTGGGACTTGTCGTACGGACAGGTTCGTTGTCCTTTCCTTGGAGTAAGGGCGTAAATCCATTGACACTGCTGGGCAGGATTCAACACTACCAAGGGCGCCCTCGTTAGGTCGATGCTATTCCCGAAGCCCATGGGATTCAAGTTCTATCGAGACTCGATCCGGTTCATCGGAGTACTCGCTGGAATTGCCGGTCTCGGTTTCTGTGCGAGTGCAGTGCAGTTCATCAGACTCGGGGTTAGTGCGACCGTAAGCAGTCCTTCTGCCGTTCATTGACGTGCACACTGCAGATAAGATGGAACACCATCCTCATCCGCGCCTTGGACCTTATCACAATCGTTGTGCCTCCAGCTCTTCCAGCCACGCTCTCCATCGGTACCAGTTTCGCCATCAGCCGCCTCCGCAAACTCGGTATCTTTTGCATCTCCCCAACGCGGGTCAATGTCGGCGGGAAAATCAATGTATGTTGCTTCGACAAGACCGGTACGCTAACTGAAGACGGGCTTGACATCCTCGGTGTACGCTCTCTCGACCGCTCAGAGCACCGCTTCGGTGAGCTCATCGGCAACGTACATGATCTTCCCACCGCGCGTGACCGTGCAAGCTTCCTGCATGCGCTCGCGACTTGTCACTCACTCAAGACGGTTGAAGGAGAGTTTATTGGGGATCCCTTGGACATGAAGATGTTTGAGTTTACAAAGTGGACGCTTGAGGAGGGACTTGTTTCTGGGACTGGGATCATCAGGGGGCGAAGCGGGGCTGAGAGACCCGCCGCATTGGTGCAGACGGTTGTACGCCCGCCTGGGAGTGCACAGTTCCGACTCGAAGATGCGCTGAAGACTGGTACCAAGGTTTCGTCTCTCGCTATTGCGACGTGAAATGATGGACTGATTCGTCGATGTCCATAGCATGCACACTTCTTGGAATTGGGAGTGATCAGGACGTTCGAATTTGTATCGGCGCTACGACGGATGAGTGTCGTGGTGAAAAGACTAAAGAGCAGCAGTATGGAGATTTATGTCAAGGGTGCACCTGAGGTCATGGGCGACATTTGCGAGAAAGACTCTTGTTCGTCTGGCCTTCGCTCTCACCCTCTGGCTTTCTGACGTTGGGAATTCTAGTTCCTCAGGATTACGACGACTTGTTGTCCTACTATACGCGTCGAGGATACCGCGTCATCGCTGTCGCTGGCAAGAGCGTAGAAGGTTTGTCGTGGCTCAAGGCTCAGAAGATGAAACGGTTCGTTCTTGTTCTCTGTAATGCAGCAGGTGTTCACAGCAACTGTTAGAGAGCAAGCGGAGTCCAATCTGCGCTTTCTTGGACTCATCATCTTCGAGAACAAGCTGAAAACCGGCACCACGCCTGCTATCCAGACGCTCAGGACTGCACATTTGGCATGTCGGATGATAACTGGTGACAATCCCCTCACAGCTGTCAGCGTGGCAAGGGAGTGTAGTTTGATCAACCCAGCTGCACATGTTTTTTCACCAACCTTCATTCAAGGTATTCTTGAACACCGTAAATTCTTTCCTTGACTTAGCGTATTCTGTAGGGAATGCGACTACCCCCCTCTCCAAGTTAGAATGGTCCTGCATGGATGATTTTTCTTGGAAATTGGATGATTATAGCCTCAAGCCATCGACGCCCCCTCCACACCATGCCATTGCGGAGGACGAGGTTGATTATCAGGATTACACGCTCGTCGTAACGGGTGATGTCTTTAGGTGGATGATCAATTATGCCCCGCCTGAGACCCTGCAACGTGTACGTTGGACTATTGAGCCAGTTCTCTGGGCACTGAGCTGTTCACAGATGCTTGTGAGGGCTCAAGTCTTCGCCCGAATGTCACCCGACGAGAAGAATGAGGTAGTAGAGCGCCTCCAAACGCTCGGCTACACTGTATTGATGTGTGGCGATGGCGCGAACGATTGCGCTGCACTTAAGGCCGCCGACGTCGGAATTTCCCTGTCTGAGGCAGAAGCATCCGTTGCAGCTCCTTTTACTAGCAACACCCCGGATATCAACTGCGTTATTGAAGTCATCAAGGAAGGTAGAGCCGCTTTAGTGACTAGTTTCTCGTGCTTCAAATATATGTGAGTACTTGGCAAAAACCTGGGACATAGCTGATTGCGTTATAGGGCACTGTACTCCCTCATCCAGTTCACTACCATCACTCTGCTGTACTCATTTGCATCGTCACTTGGAGACTTCCAGGTAAGCGATATCGGCATTCGGTCCATCAGAGTTGGATGATAAACTTGGTACAGTTTCTCTACATCGATCTATTCATCATTATTCCTGTGGCCGTTTCTAGTGAGCATTTGATGTAGTTTCTCTGTGTCTCACTGATCGCCTTTTCAGTGGGAAGGACTCTTCCGTTTCCAAAGATCTACCCAAAGCGGCCGACAGCCAGCCTTGTGTCAAGGAAAGTTCTAGCAAGTCTAGCAGGGCAGATCGTTATTACAAGTGCGGTACAATTCTTTACATTTTTCTGGGTCCGCCGTCAAGAATGGTGAGTTAGGGGAGATGATCGCTTGTTACTTTCAAAGCCGACTATGAATCACAGGTATACGCCACCTCTCGTAGACGATCCCAACGGCGAAGATGCTCACTTGAACGCAAGTAACTATGAAAACACCGCGCTATTTTTGGTGTCCTGCTTCCAATATATCCTGGTGGCCGGAGTATTCAGCATAGGACCTCCTTACCGGAAATCGATGTGGACAAACGGTAAGTAGTTACGTTTACTTCTGGTAGTCGGCATTCCTCAAAGACGAGATTGCCGAACAGGGTGGTTGATGGTATCCATCATTGCCTTATCGCTGTTCAATTTACTCGTCCTACTCCGACCTCCCAAGTCCGTGGAGTTGGTCCTCGAGTTGATGCCGCTCCCATTTTCGGCGCGGCTGTGGCTTGCGGCGTTTGTGGTAGTGAACATTGTTACATCACTTGCTTTTGAGCAATGGGCGACGCATCTGATATCAGAGGTGATCGGGGTGCTGATGACACTACGACGTGAGCAGAAGCGATATCGAGAAGGGAAGGTTTACAAGGCAGTCGAGGGGGGGACAAGGTCTACCCATTGATTTAGAATATATACCTACCATCTAGAATGTTGAGTTAGTGATGTAGGGATCATAGACGATCAGGCGGTGCGTTGTTATGTTATGAACTTTCGGATCAGTCAGTGATTGCCAATTTGGGATGATGGGATATCCAGTCCGTTATTGTTCCTCATACAACTGGGTCTTTTACAGCGCCTGCCTTTGCCCTAGTGGCACATTTCTCTCTTCAGTCTTTACTTTCATCTCATCGCTGGTTCGCTGAGATACCAAGAGCTGGCTCTTCATTCTTTTCCTGACAATTCGCAACACAATGTTCCCCCGATTCGCTATTACCTTGTATCTTGTCTTACTTTCCCTGGGTTTCGTGGTTGCCCTGCCTTCGCCTCAGCTCCCTGCCGCATCAGTCGTTATTCCTGCACCTCTTACTTCGCCTACCTCGATTACAACCACGAACACCATCCAAACGTGAGTCATACCATGGACTTTTCAAAAATGCACACATCCTGAATCCTGAGGATTACTAGTGTTAATGGCCCAATGACCGAGACTTGTGTGCTGACCTTCACTCCAAATGGCCAGCAAATTCAAGAAGTTCAGAATTGCACCATGTTGATGGGAGGGTCCGAGGTGGCCAGCTCGCTTGTTACTCCTTCTGGGACCTCAGCTGTCATCAATGTTGCCCCCGATGCGACTGTGAGTGTCATCTGGCCCTTTTGAACCACAACAGCCGTCGTGAATTAGAGGATCGATTCTGTCATGCGTTTCAGGTAACTCCCACTTCGACCACAAGCTCTTCTCCGACGGTTGTGGCTGCATTTTCCATGCCGGGAAGGTCTCTCCAAGTTCTTCCTGTTGGTCTAGGTGTTTTCGGAGGGATCACCGCCATCGCCGTCTTTGTTGTTGCGTTCGTTACTTGGGAGCGTGTCAAGTATCGCAGGGTATGTCAGATACGCGTGGATCTCGAGCCTTCCATACCTGATGCACTACACAGGCTTTCCGCCAGCGGAGATTAGCTGAGCAAGGCCGCCCGATGAGGTACGGTGATATGTCTAAAGCCTGAGGGTGAGCCAGCTATGATCTTCTCGATCACCCGCCGAAGTCATTGACAGCTATGAATATACAGGGATCACAACGTAAACACCTTCGTTCCAGGTTCTGTCCTAGGTCTCCCTTCTCCGCGCGACGAAGATGAACACACCGAATATGAGGAGGGCTTGGTCGTGTGTGAAGCTTCTGTCATACCCCGTGATCTTTTTACCTGTGATCCGTGGAGTGTTCGAAATCGATTGTACTTGATCTAATCTGTGGTCTACATGCGTGATCCAAAACATTTATTAGGACAATCGTCGTCGGAATCGTTTAGCATCCTGCTTTTCCCGCTTCTTCGATGTCTGTTCCCACTGATACAATCCCCCGCGCTGGTCTGGTAGCAGTTGATAACTTTGTTGTCACTTTTCTGGTGGACAATTGTATCGAATGGTAAGAGCTCTTATGACCATCCAGACAAGCATTCACGAGGGCCAATACAACTCGATGGTAGGATGACGAAACTACCCCCAGGCTTCACGCACGAGATAGGCCAGCATTTGTTTGATCAGAAGCCCGAAAAAGATACGCGAACCGGTGTCCCCATCTTGAATTTCGAAAACTTCTGCTGCGGTATACCAAAGTTCCCACTGCGTGTGTTGGGTAGCGTTAACATTGCATCCCTTCAGGAGCTCACGGGTTTTCTGCCTTGATCGTACGTCACTGCTCATACCTGTAGACTTCACGGTGTTTGTGGCTACACAGTGCCAGTGGTCGATCTCACCGGTTCCAACAGGAAACTCGAGTAAACGGCCACAACAAACACCTCACCCTCTTCGACACCGGGCCCGACTCAAAGTCTATCGTTCGAAATGCGACGGCAATGCAAGCGCCGGTGAACGACATTGAGACTGTGATTCTCTCACACTGGCATAGCGACCACTCTGGTGGTATGCTCTCATTCCTACGCATGCGAGGTGCCGATGCCCGTGAATGTGTAGTCGACTTGCATCCCGATCGCCCGGAGGCTCGGGGCATCGCGGTCCCTCCGACGTACGAAACTATCATCGGCCGCTTGCCAGATGACCCAACTTTTCACCAGATCAAAGAAGCTGGAGGAACGGTTAGGACATCCACAGAAGAACATACCGTCGCAGGTGGGACAGTGTATGTCAGTGGTGAAATCCCCAGAGTGACAGAGTACGAGCGTGGCTTGCTCGGCGGCATGCGGTTTGTGGGGGAGGACGACAAGGGCCAATGGAAAGCCGAGACGGTGTGTTCCGCCGCTCTGTTATGCTTGAAAATTCATTCGCACCTCATAGCACATCATGGATGAACGCTATGCTGCTATCGACGTCGTTGGAAAGGGTTTGATCATATTCAGCGCGTCGGTCCATTTCGTATATTGTTCAAGATAACCATTCATCGACCGTTTCTGGATCCAGGTGCTCACACGCAGGTATTGTAAACGTGGTCAAGGACGCCGTGCAGAAGCTCTCAAGACCTGTCTATATGGTAAGGCGAGACCTTCACTTCTCTCCTGCCTGCACTTAGACATCTGGTCATGGTCAAGGTAATCGGTGGGCTACACCTCGCAGGTCCAGAGCTCGTCCCTCGCATCCCCCACACCGTCAACTTCCTTGCTAATGAACTACGACCTGCTCCCACTTATATACTACCGATGCATTGCTCAGGATTCCAATGCAAGGTTGCCTTGGAACAAGCTTTCGGAGAGGGCTGCGTGCCAGCGGGTGTCGGTATGAAGGTGGAGGTTCGTGGGGATCGCGAGGGGGATGGTAGACTACTCCGTGTTGTTTTTACGTAGACTCACCACGGCAAGTGACAGCAAGTGGTAAATGAATCAATCAGCGGGTGTTCCTTCGGTCGCTTGCTAATTTCGCCCGCTTTACTTTTTGGGAAACCTGATGGTTGGTCTTGTACAACCACGACTGTCAGAGCATGCTCGAGGCCCATCCCGAGACATCAACGACTGAAGTAGGGACTGTCGCAGATATTACAAGGCCATCATATACCATTACTAGTTACTTTGATACTATACATAATCGAGTCCATAATTCTACAGAGACGAGCAGACCTAGGGAACCCTAAATCGTCAAGCTTCCTCAAGTTCACTTGGTATCGGTATCTTTTCACCCAAAGCCTCCTCAGTAAAACTCTCATCCACACTTCGGAGTAAACGGGAAAATCGTTCCATAGTCTTTGGTTTTGGTGCAGAGGCGTCGTTGATCATATCGACGACACGGGAGTCTTCATACCGCGACCCATGTTTGCCATAGTAGGCGACGAGAGAAAGCGTCTCTTGACATGCCATCCCCCAGTTCGCATCTAATTTAAGCACACGCCATACATGTTCCTGTGGATAATCATCAGTGTAAGATCCAAGGACTGCGGTAGACCATCCCACCTTCCCTACGAAACAGTTCGGGGCTCCGTCCCAGTGAGCTGGCGTTTTCCGTCCGGTTAACTCCCTAACTCTATCATCCACAAACTGATATTGGCTCAACACCTCTGATACACGTTGCGGTTTGGCCTTCGACTGCATGTACTGCATCCAGCCAGGATGGTTCTCGATATGCGATCTGATGTAGTTAGCGATCGCATCATCCTTCTCCTCTTGAGTCTCTGCAAGTCGACCAGGTATGGGTGGTGTTATTGGCCTTTGGTTCAAGCCCGTGTGCCGTTGATGTCGCGAGTTTCGGGGAGTTTGCGGTCCAGATTGCGGCGAAGGGGATGCGTGCGAGGGGACGGCAGCACAGGGCATGCCTCTACGGTGTCCATACGATCCGCTCTCCGAGACTGGGGACAACCTGCGCTTTTGCCCCTTAACGTAGTTGATCTTCGATAGCCGTTCTATTTGGTCCTCGCGTGTCACCGTTGAATACATTTGTGGGCGCATGTCAGTGGGCGACAGCATAGCTTCGGAATCGGAACCTGAATTATGTGCAGGTTGTGTGTCTGAAGGCAAAACAGGAGGCCGGGGCAGGTGACCTTGTGGTAAGGGCTGATCGGAGATATGAGACAGATTCTTCAAGAATCTCCAAACGCGCCAAAGATACGATACTCACGGCCTCCACGAAGACTTCCAATGTTCTTTGCTTCGAGACGCCGAGGTGTGCTGACTGTACCTGAACTTGGTCGTGATGATCCACACGCATGAAAAACTGCCGGAACTTCCCTCTCATGGTGTATACCTTTGCCGGCCCTAACAGTTGGTGATTTAACGATTACAAGCGTAATGCATATGCGAGGCACTGACCATCTATACGGGATGGCCCTGCTTGAAGGGCATCGCAAATCTCAACTGCATTCGCCCAGAAGCCATCTTCTGGATCATCAGCAACTCTCAGAGGAACCGTGAGTTCTGCCAGTTGTGAGTCGGCCATGCCACTTCTCATATCTTCGATGAGCAGTGTTACCATTCGCATTGGCCTAGAAACGCTGGGAGCAGGGCGCTGGGGTGGGACCGCAGCTGAGAAAACATTAGTTGGCAGCTGTGGTTTCGGCAAAGGATTCTTACATGACATCGGCTGCACCACAGATGCGTCGACAGATGCCACACTAGGTGACGGGGAATATGTGCTTTGAGGGTGGGAATGGCTCGGTACACCTCTCTCCATAGACTGTTCGTCTCGATTGTGGTTGCGGTGATAATACGATGAACTAGGAACTACACCACTACTAGGGGGAGGTTGAATGGGAGGCCGGCGACGACTGGGTTGACTAGAAGAACCCGTGTTTCGTGCGCCTTGCTGTCCGCCAGAAAGCTTTTTGATTCGCTTGGTACTTTTTGCTGGAACCGCCGATGGTGTGCCTGTTTGCACAGGTGTATTGATGATGTTACTCGGCCCGGCAGTGGCATTTCCGTATAAATTGCTGTAGCCCGGTGAGAAACTAGCTCCAGACGTTATCGTAGATGAAAGCGCAGGAGACTGCGCAACCACGATTGGCGAAGCAGCACCGACTGCGGAGTTTCTGGATGACAACGTTGCACCAGGAGACATGACATTATCCATTCTAGGGTAGGAATTGAAAGGAACGGAACCCACAAAGCCGGAGGGTCCAGGTGAAGGTGAGGCTATGGGCAGAGGTTCAGTAGTAGGAGCAGTGATCCTGAATCTGCCAGTTTGTGATGAATATTCTTCGTTCTTCTTCTTTCTAGATGTCTTCGGTTTCGTAGCTTTCGGTGGTTTTGGAGGTTGAATGGGCGCCTGGCCTGGGAGAAAATAAGATACTGGAGGTTTGGAGGGTAACGTGGCCTGATATGTGCTGACGTTGGCGTTGGCAGATGGGACCCATGAGAAGCCAACAGCCTGCCGTATAAGAGGAGCATTTTCAGGTGGCGGGGTCTCCGTGCCATCCTCGGGTATCACGGGGAGGACAAGGTCGCCATCGTCTGAAATAGGTGTGAATGAGCGTTTTTGTCGTTTCTAAAGGAGTGGTATATTTCATGAGACAATGCTTGAGTGATTCGAAACGAAGATATTATAAAGAACACTCGGAGTACATGGGAGTACTCACTGCCGCAGGAGAAGATTCTCTGCTGCTCCTGGTCTCGGCAAAAGGTCAAAGTGTGACTAACGGTGTTTGGAAGGAATTCTAGACACTCACGAGGGTGTGGGACGTCTCCCTAGCTCGAATGCAGCCTCGTTATCACTGGCCATCCCAAAAAAAAGATGAAACGACACGTTTAGCGTATGTAAAGTCGCGTCCAAGCGGGGAGGGGTTGCGAAGTAAGAGTATGTGGCCAAGTGAACAGATCCTATATAGAATAAACAAGCACTGACTCGGCGTTGATGCGCGAATGTGGGTGCGCAAGGGGTGACATGAGAAAGTGAATAGACGTCCGCTCACTGTCAGTACTGTTGAGCAGAAATACGCAACCTTCAAGGTGTACACAGAACATGAACAAGATTCATAAGTAATCCACTAAAGGAAATCAATCCACAGTGGACCATTATTACACTGCTGTTGGCAAACTGACACGGTAACACCCTCTCCCATCCCCGTCACCTGTGCATAGCATGGACTCCAACGTTTCAACATCGTATTCCTTACCGCTTATATTTTGCTTTGTCCAGGAATGCCATTTCATACATCATATTCATAAGAACATTTCAGAGTGGTATTGTTCGACTGCGACCCGATTCTTCTCCCCACAGCACAATCATGAACTCACTCCATATACACGTTCGGCGTTTTCCATAAACACCTTGTTCATCTCGTCCTGTCCCACTGCCAACTCGCGGAATGACTCTTGAGCCAGCTTATACCAGCTCATCGGCTGCGCAGATACATCACTGACAGTCGCAGGTGACGATCCAAAGATTATCCTCTCGAACCCAAAGGCCTCGAGAACGGGGGCAACTAATCACCGGGTCAGCGTTAGGAGCATCCGTCGCCTTCCTCCTGACTTACTGAAAAGTTTCAGAATGTCTTTCCATTCCTTATCGCGTTTGCGTTTCCCTTCCTCAGTGTCTGGCATTGACTCCACTGAGGTCCATGTTGGAGGGAGAAGTTTCACATGCACGTTTTCGAACAGCGAGAGCAAAGATACGCGCTGTCGATATGTCATATACGTAGGATGGTTCATCATCGTCACAACGAGCATATTTGAGTCCACCGGAGGAGGTAAGATGTTGGCTAGATATCATGAGTCCACGTGAGATCAACAGAGGAGAGACGTTCCTACTCAAGACAATCGGCGTGCGCTTTGTATTCGCTGTCGAATCCTCAGCTGACTGGTTTTCCAGTTCGGTGGCCTTGGTGAGCAAGTTGACGAAGCTGTCGTAGAACGACGAATCGGCCGCCATGATACCGCCTGCAACGTCAATATCAACGACTTTGCTATGCTTAAGAGCCCATCTCAAGTTCTTGACAGGTGCTTCAACCTGAGCTTGGACCTTGGAATCATCCTCGACCTCTGCTGCTACAGGAGTTGCGCCATTATACGTCGTTGCAAGCGTGGCAGGTGGGGTTGCAGTTGCGGAGAGGTAGCTGGGAACACCTGAAGGAATCGAATCTTCCAATGCGAAAGGTACCAGCACCGAAAGGATGCGCACGTCATTGACGCTCGATTGTAATCTATGCCGCGGATACGATTGGTCAGCAAGCACTTAGACACAATGGCAACAGATAGTGCACTCACGCCCCCGGCGAGCTGAAGATGGCATCCGCAGACTGTCCTTTCACCGTCAACACGACGCCCCTTTGCTTCCCTTGATCTAGGTGACTGATATCCGCCTTGTACACTCCTTCTGAATCAATCGTCACTTGAAGATGAGAGTCAACAACTCCTTGGGGTATAACGAGACTCGGGGTTGGTGGGAGAGGGAAGGTGTCGGAAGTGCCGGTGTTGGGTGGACTGAAAGCGGACAAGGGAAGCCTAGGGATTTCTTTACCCTTGCGACGACCACTTGCAAGGGGAGGTAGCGCGCTTGCAGGTGCCATGATGATGTTGGTAGAAATGAAGAGACGCAAAATCGTACAATAATAAGACTTGATGACTTTATACAGATACAAGAAAGCGAATGGGCCAGGTTACTGTCAATCTGGTGATAAACTTACCTCGAGGTTGAATCAGTGATCAGGATCAGAATAACGAGAATGTCCAAGTTATCAGCAAAGTGATTTACATAAATAATAATAACAGTTATCTAAATCTCATCCAAATACTTCCGTCCATCATACGTTCTTCTGACGAATCACGGCGACCTGTACTACGACTCTGGACTCTCAGGCTGGAGCGCTCAACATCGTGAAAATGAATCAAAGGTTCTGGGGTTCATCGCATTCTGTGCCACCGTGATCATAATCAGTTGTGACGACAGCTCGCATCAAGTTAGAATCACCAGCCTCAAGAATAGCCAAACTTATGCGCGGGACCTTCGGATGTACTAGCAGGCCGTATGTTTATCATCGTCACCAGTGACATGAGCCATATTTTGACCTGGAACAAGTTGGCTTAAACTACCTACAAAGACGATATCTAGTGTCAAGAGCATGATGCGTGCCATCGTAACTATCCTCCTTCATCAAAACAGGGTGTGTAATGCTTTCAGTACATATACCTCTACGCGATCAAATCGTTCACCGGGAAAACGATAGTTGTAAGACGAGAATTGGTTTTGATGTCTCTACGAGGTTAAATAAAGACACAAAGCCGCTGGGAGCTCCGAGTCTGTTGAAACTGTAGGTAAGTTACAGATCGCGAATGTCCATGCACGATTCTCATAAGTAGCTGTCCAGATATCAGAAACTGAAACAAAACAGTAGTCAATTATCCCCTTGAATGGATGATGATGCATTGTCCTATCGCTGTGTCATGTCAGGGGACTCGGTGTACAGTGGTCGGCGAAGCCACAGTGGCTTCGAAACCGTTGGCGTTGAGCGCCGCATCCAGTCGGACCACCTCTGAGCCTGTTTCTTTGCCTTCAACTTATCATTTAGAAAGAGTTCTAAGGGGACTTTATCCATAACTCACCACATGGTCCCGTTCGTCGATTTCTGCGGCAAAAAAATCGTCAAAGGCCTGTAGTGCATGTTCACGTTCCTCTTTCCGACCTTGTTCCCAGCCTTCGTCAAATCCCTCCTGTCTTCCTATTTTCCGACCTTGTTTTAGCCCGACCTCACGACCCTCTGCAAGACCGTACTCGCAGCCTTCCTCAAATCCCTCATTTCGACCGCTTTCGAGACCCTCGACATGACCGGCATCCCAACCCTCGATCCGCCCGGTCTTGAACCACTTGTGCATCCCAAATCTCCGTCCTTCCTCTCTCCCAGCTTCCTTTGCCTGGAGGTTCCTAAGCTCCATCTGGAACCCCCTTGCCGTATCTCGCCCGCGTGCGGCGCTCTCGTCGGCCTCGTTTCTTTGCTTCTCAAGCAGTGAGACGTCAGCCTGCAGGCGCTTCACCTCTCGCTCGAGGCTCTCGATCTGCAATTTGTGTCGTTTAATCTCCTCTTTTTCGCGTGCAGCTTCTAGCTCTACAAGATATTTGCTGGATTCTGCTTTTGACACGCGAGCAGTCAATTCATGAACTCTTGACTCTGCATGTTCAGCCCTGGCTACAGCCTGATTTGCTCGTCGGATCTCCTGATCTAGCCTGTCGCCGGTTGATCGAAGCAACGACTTAAGTTTGTGAGCCTGCTTCTCTTCTTCGGCAAGTACAAGACCCAAGATGGACGACGAATGGCGCGGCTCTCGACTTCGAGTGCTCGAAGAGTGTCTTTGGCTTTTAGCACGGCTGCTGTCTGCGCCATCAAGCGCGCTGATCACTGCGGGGTCTTTGAGGTATCCGGTCAATGGGGATGGGGCGGACGTTGCCTCCCGTATCTGCGAGATGATGTCAGCCCTGCTGTGGAAGTCACTTTTACCGACTCGCTCAGGGTATTCGACATCAGCAGATAACTCGGAAGCAAGATGTTCATGGAATCGGGAGGAGCTCATAGGCTGAAGTGGGGTAGACACGATGCTGTAGGGTAGTAAATGGGTTGAGGGAGAATGAAATAACTGGCGGTTGGCCCTTCCGCAGCTTGTACTGCTACTAGCTAGTTGGCGCTGATAAGGCACCCTATGTTGACTGGACTCGTGGTGTGCGCGTGTTGTAGACAAGTTTAGTGATGTCGCACGGATGGTCGGTGCAGTCAAAAATCGATTACCTTGTTCTATAGCGATTTCAACAAAGTCGTAATGGTACTACCATTCTATTGACGTTTAGATTTGGTGTAAAGGACCGTCGTCTGGGCCAAAGGTGCCAGTGGCACTGTGGCAGGTGGAATTTGCCTTGAAGTTACCATAGGCGATTATGTCAAAATTAAACAGGAAATCATTTCCCACATATATCTGACAATCGCAAAGTTAGTCTTTACACTACTTACCCTGCAACTTTGGTTAGTTCTCCTTCATATTCCCTGCATCTACTCCTTGCCTTGGGTCTCACAGACATGTCCATGAAAGCTGTAGGTCTCTCCGCTCTTCCTTCCTCTACTTCTCTCTAAAGAGTGCTGAACATAGATTGTCAAATGTGAGTACGCTCTGTACAGGCTCGTACGACTGATTCAAACGCGAACGACGAACAGCCGTCATCTCCGGTGACACTCTCGTTTTGCGTGGCCCTCAAGGACCACAGGGACAGTCTCCCAAAGAGAGGTACAAACATTCGCGTTTGCGGACACGTTTCACGGGAACTGACACGTTGCACGTCGCAGAATCCTTCATCTCGCCGATGTAGCTGCTCCAAGAATGGGAAACGCTACCCGGGAAGACGAGGCAAGCTCCAGAATGCTCTTTTAAGTTTTGTTGATGCTGATCTCAGAATCTTGCATTTGGTTGTAGTCGTGGGCCTTCGAGTCTCGTGACTTCTTGCGGGCGATGGCGGTTGGCAAGCCTGTCTCCTTTACCTCGACTCATAGTTTGCCACCTAACGACGATATCACACGCGATATTGGGACTGCGGAAATTGGTGGCCTTGATGTCGCATCGGAGATGCTGAAAAATGGATGGGCTAAAGTCAAAGATTTGAAGCGGGAGACTACGGAAGAAGACACGCGAAAGCGTGAACTCGAGGCCGAAGCCAAGGCAGCAGCAAAAGGTATTTGGAATCCCCATGGTCCTCAGGTATGTCCTTCCAATCTCCGTGGTCAGCTCATCCTCACTACGATGGTCACGTGTACAACACATGCCTTAGACACGTGTAGTTCATCATACAATGCCCCAGGACTCTCAGACCTTTGTTTCTGAGTGGAAGGGGAAATCGATTGATGGCAAGGCTCTCACCAGGTTACTATAACCACCAACTGATTCTCGTAAATGCAGCCTTGGTGGAACAGGTTCGGGATGGATCGACTGTTCGCGTACGACTTTTCATGCCTGATGGCGAACATCAAATAATCAACATCGCACTTGCTGGTGTGCGATGCGCGAGAACATCATTGAAGCCCGACGAATCATCAGAACCATGGGCGGAAGAGGTCTGTTGTCATCTATATCAACCTACAGGACACAGCTAAAGGCAGCATAGGCAAAATTCTTCACCGAATCACGGTTACTTCAACGTCCAGTTCGCGTCGTCATCTTGTCACTCCCGAATTCCACTGCCACCCCTTTCCAAACAGGCGCGAACAATGCCCCACCTCCACCTGCCTCGATTTTCATTGGTTCAGGTGAGTTACCCCTAGTTTTGCTATTTGATCGGGTTTTTGTTTTCTCAATAAATGGACGCACAGTACTTCACCCTGCTGGAAACGTTGCCGACCACTTGGTGGCAGCTGGCCTAGCCCGCATCGTCGACTGGCATGCAGGCATGCTCGCAACCGGAGGTGGAATGGAGCGCCTTCGTGCAGCGGAAAGGGTTGCCAAAGAGAAGCGCGCTTGTCTCTACTCCAATGTTCCGACTGCATCAGCTTCCAGTGTGAACAAGACCGTCGGCGGCTCCAGCGGGAATTCACGATCATTCGAGGGAGCTGTTACCCGTGTATGGAGCGGTGACCAAATATCGGTGGCTGACAAGGAGAGCGGAAAAGAGCGCCGATTGCAGTTGAGCTCCACGAGAGGGCCCAAGTGAATCTTTTTTAAAATGACGTGTTGACGGAGTCTGACGAAGACATTTTAGGCTTTCAGATCCCAAGCAAGCATTCTACGCCCAAGAAGCCCGAGAATTCCTACGCAAGAAACTGATCGGCAAAAATGTCCGAGTAGCTGTTGACTTTATTCGACCCGGAGAAGGCGAATTCGAAGAGCGGGAATGTGCCACCGTTCGATATGGCGGGCAGAATTTGTGCGACAGTTTCCATGACGAGATTCCAATCATCCCTGATTGTGTGATATAGGAATATTGCGGAACAACTGATAGAGAAGGGTTTCGCAAGCGTTGTTCGTCATCGCCGGGACGATGAAGATCGGTCATCAGACTATGACAAACTCATGGCGGCTGAACAAGTGTACGTGAAGCCAGTTTAGCATGTATCTGCATTCAAGTAGTCTTGCAGCGCAGTGGCGCATGTTCGTGGGATCCACTCTGGCAAAGATCAGCCACCACTCAAACAACCCCTCAACCTGTCTGAGGTACGGATTCGCTGCCCAGAGCAAGCCTCGTTCTAACCCGTTGTTCAGACCGCTGCGCGTGCAAATCCGTTCCTCAACGGTTTCAAGCGACAGGGTAGGATACCTGCTGTTGTCGACTATGTTGCCTCTGGATCACGATTCAAGTAGAAAAATCCCAATCCTCAACTTCGCTTGCACTGACATGGGCTCCCATAGGCTGTACCTTCCCAAGGACAACCAAACTTTGACTCTGGTCCTCGGCGGTATCTTCGATCAATTACCACCCTGCTAGACGTAATCTGACGTGTTGCTAGGTATCAGAGCCCCTCGTACCGCTCGCACCACATCAGAGAAGAGCGAGCCATTTGGTATTGAAGCTGCCGAGTTTGCGACTAGGCGATACATGCAACGAGACGTCGAGTTTGAGGTCGATTCGGTTGACAAATCTGGCGGTTTCATCGGAGCTTTGTGGTTGAAGAACGAAAATGCTGCCGTTTCGCTTGTTCGAGAAGGGTATGCACCTGTACATGCGTTTTCTGCGGACAGCTTGCCATGGGCACGGCAGCTATATGATGCAGAAGTTGGTGTTCCTCCTTTTTCCTGAATGATTCTCGCTAATCTACCACTTCAAGGCCGAAGCCAAGCAAGCACAACTCAACGTGAGTCTGAACCTAGGGTCTGCGAAACCTGACTTCACTGACACACATTTCAGATGTGGCGAGATTACGACGAGGAAGCTGAGAAGGTTGCACAGGCTCCTGCAGAGGATGATAATACGCCAATGAAACCAGAATACCTCGATGTCATCATTAGTGATGCACGGATGAAGAATGGGCTCAACTTCTCAGTCCAAATATTAAATACCGAAGGTCAGCTCACCCGTGCATGTTAGGAGTTGTTCTGTTTAGTGACCATACGATCTGCAGGCATAGCCTCCTTAGAGAAGTTGATGCTCGATTTCTCCTTGCATCACAAATCTGCGGCAGTACCTGCCAACTTCACGCCAACAAATGGTGCTTTGGTATCTGCCAAATTCTCTGACGGTTCATGGTACCGTGCCAAGATTCATCGAGCATCACCTATCAAAAAAGAGGCTGAAGTCACCTTCATTGACTATGGCAATCAAGATACCATCAAGTTCTCAAATCTGCGCCCCCTCGATCCCAAATTCCGCTCACTTCCCGGTCAAGCACACGATGCACGCCTTAGGTGTGTACTGCTGCTTTTTCTCCTATACGCGCACTGACGAGCCATTCAGCTTCGTAAAGTTGGTAAAGCCCGATAGCGAGTATTACGAAGAAGCTATCGAGCGCTTCCGCGCGCTTTGCGAGGGTCGCAAACTTATCGCGAATGTCGACCACAAAGAGGGAAACCTCTTGCACTTGCGCCTTATTGACCCGACAGATCCGGCCGCAGCGCAGGACCCACTCGCTTGTATCAACGCAGATCTGCTCCGTGAAGGTCTCGCTTCGATTGACCGCAAGGACTGCAAGTACCTTGCCGCGTACCCACAAGTAATGAAGAACCTGCAAACTTCCGTCGCGGGCGCCAAACGGGATCGTTTGGGGATGTTTGAGCTCGGAGATGTCGAGGAGGATGAGTAGGTGACGAGGATATCGTTACCCGTCCCGAAGTATCTAGGCCCATATCTGATATTTGACCACGTGCCACCCCACTCATTTTACTCACCGTTGACACCCTGACTTTCTCGAGTTCCTACTTCCCCTGCCCAGTGCGTGACCGAACAACAGCTATCATGCCCAAAAAGCAAAATAGTATCGAATCGGTGACGCGCTCAGACATTTCCAAGGTAAGTGAGAAGAGCTGCTGTTCTACTAAGCGCAGGTTGCCGTTGGAACATTTCCCATCTCCCCTCGTTTCTACTACAGAAATCCTGGTCGGAGTGGCAGCTAGGTCGCTGACACATAGCTTCGGCCTCCCTGGACCATCTGGTCACTTTGTTAGCCCCTTCACTGTCGCGCTGACTCTATGTGCATACCATCCTCGTATTGAGCGCACCAGCAACAGCTAGTTGCGCCTCTTGATAATGCTGACCACTCGAGTGCAGCCAGTGGCTCATACCGAATAATCATGGTCACATAGTGTATCGCGAGCATTGGCGAGGGAAGGTCATTGATGCGGACCATCCTGTGAGCTGAGAAGCACTGCGCTCGCCCGAACGCCGCTGTTGTCCAAGTTGAGTTAACGTACGCCAATAAGGAACTGCCAGCCAGCAATCAATAAATCGATTGCACAAGCACGTCGATAGTGTACCGCCAGTAAATGTGGCTCTAGCTGTGAACATCAAAGTCCCGACTACTCCAAGTCCAACTTCCTTCCTCTAACTTAGTCTCCCGCCTCATACTATACACGTTGGAAGTCACCGCAAACCCGAACGAACGACTACCCGACTCTACTATTTTCCATGGATCCGGACTTGCCCTGGAGAAAGTCGGTGCCTTCAAATCTAAACGCTGGTAGACCTCATCGAGTGTCAATTTCGGGTTCGGGGAGCTACCAAAGCTACCTTTCCAGCGTGGGGTCTCTTCACCGCGTCCGCACCACCTCTGAGCAGGCCCCGCAACCACTAACCTCTGTGGATGAGAAGCTTTACCTCGACACACTAGAGAGTGGACTAGCAGGGCAATGCCGACCAGGTCAGCTTTCTTCGGTAAAGCAATTCTTAACCGATCCCGTGGGTTTCCTCCTGGACGACCTCCGGAGGATACGGAATGGGCACATCTGGCGACTACGCACCTTCCTGACATTGTATTGCTGTCTCAGCGTTGCCATTTTATCCATCAGGATTCATGCTATTTTCCGGGAGGCACTCCGCCCGCAATCAAGCACTTACCAAGGTCAGTTAGCCATTCACTAGTCCAGATTAACTTGCACACGTGTTTCAGAACATACCCAAGCTGGAACCCAAGGCACTGAATCACCACCACCATTGATGAACATTTCCATATCCATATCCCAACGCCTGTCTATCGCCTTCCCAAACCTTCCACCTCCAGCCCACCTGGATGCATTCGTCGTGCAAGCTCATTACTATCGTTCAGATCTCACCGCTTGCCTTTGGATTGAGGACTCCCGAATCAAAACAGCCCTCGCTTCCGCTTCTGCGTGGCCAGGTTGGTTTGTACGGTCTCAAATTTAAATTCCCTAACGTGGACACCGGATCCAGGTCCAGTGTCTCTAGTAGTGGTCACCGCCAATGAACCCAACTCGACCGAATACAGAAATTTACTAGGGTATATCACCACGAAGCTTGCGACTGCAAATCTTTCGATACATATCCTCCATGTACGGTCGATTAGTGGTGGATCATTCAATGCATACCTCAACATGGCCAGATTCTTCGCGCAAACTTCCCAAGTAGTCTTGTTTCCCGATGGTATCCCCAATCCCGAAGCCTCGAGCCACGCGAGCTGGCTGCACAAACTGCCCATTGAGATATCCGATCCAGTCGTCTTGGGCAATGCAACTCACAAGGCGTTTTCATTGAGACCTCTTTCCCCAGTCGTTCTCCCGAAGGACCACCCAGTGTGGTGTACCGAGCGGTTTTATATCTTTGGATCACGTGCCCTGGACTGGGAAGACTGTCTCTGGCAACTGTGGCTCGAGGGCGCTGGAGATGCAGCTTCCATCGCTGTACCTCACTTCATAGATGTTTCTGAGAATGCGACTGCACCACCGGTGTCGCCTCATGTGGTGAGCTTAATGCATAATTCTGTGTCGTGTCTTGCAAATAGTTCGCTGGCTGCAGATGAAGATTCGGCTTCGCTGGAGCACTAAGTACAGGACCGAGGTATGCGTGTTTGCCATGAAGAGAGCGCAGGCACTCGGTTCCTTGACCAAGCTCGAGAAAAGACACCTGCAATGGAGGAAGAAGTTTTGCCGTGAGGTAGTCCGCCAGTGTTCCCAAGCTTCTTGTTTTGAGGATGCTCACTCCGTCACTCCTCCCCAGACCGTAGGGCCCGGTGCCATAGATATGCCTTGAACTTTCATGCCAACACAGATACTATGGCCACTCGGTCGGGTTCATCAGTTCGGTTGATTATTCTGTTTGTTTGTAATGATATTTGTTACCTGTTTCCAATAAATGTGTACTTGTCCCCGGTTCACTCGTATGCTTCGAGCGAGTGCCCTCTGAGGAAACGGCAAAAGAACTTAGTGTAATCACTCGTCATGCTTGAGGTAGCTGTGTAGGATGAAAATCAGGAGTCCGCAAGTTTTCGGGCTTCTGCTTCCTCGTCATCCACGTCCATTGCAGCTTCGCCTTTGTCCTCCACCTCGTCCTGATACGTTTCCCAGATGGAGTCTAGCTCAGGTCCCTGGATGACCAGTTCAAGGAGAGGTCTAGCAAGATCTGCCTTCCTTCGTCAATAAGCCCACTCCAAACGTCGAACTGACCACAAACCTGCAACTTGGACCAGGCGCTGCCTATCCTTTGTGTCGAGCCAATCAGGGGAGTTCGCGTAACTGAGACGACCAAATGTTAGAATGAAGAAGTGTATCAATCCATTGTATGTCTTCATCGGCGCGCGATAAAGACGTTCGCGCAGGTTGAGTGTCGAGTCTTCACCTACGACCAGGTGGTGGAGGAGTAACGTCGTGTGATTGATCATGCGGATTGTTCTGTCGTCCCAAATTCGGCTGTTAGAACGCGTCGCTGGCAGAGGGTGTCAAATACCTCGAGGCAGCCCGAGGGTCATTAGATGGCACCTCATCTTCGTTCCAGATCGGCGTGACCAGATGATACAGGTAGAGGACCACCGACGGGATCAATTCTTGAGATTCGATGAGCAGCGTATATGCGTCCGGGTGTGCATTCGAAAGCATGCCAAAGAACATGATGATGTGGCTCTTGAGCTCGTCTGCCTGTGATACTAGTACAACGAGGAACAGGACAGGGAGAGCTGGAAGGCCTACCTCTGGTCCACTGCGGTCGGTGTCAACGAGGAGGGAGCACGCAAGATCGATCTGTGGCAGATGTGTAAAGTCTGCAGGTTTCCCATCGTTCCCACCCTGCTCAGATTCTGGAGATGACAATAATGAACGGAACAGAACCCGTCCTGAAACACTGGTGATCAGGAGGTCACCAAAGATACATGGAACATACTTGTTGACAACCACAGGAGCACCCGTGTACTCTCGATGAGAAACCACTGTGGACGGTTGGGTTGGAGCAATGTCGTAGTTACAGAAGGACTCAGGGGTATGGCACTTAGGCTGAACGACAGTAAGCAATTGAACTACAAATGGAAATGCAGGACCCCACATATCCTCGAGATCATCAGGAATTTTCCAAACGAGCGCCTCAAGAAGGGATAATAACTGTTTCCCGAGCGAGCAGAGCTCAGGTTGATCTTGTTCGTTGGAAACATCGAGGCTCGGCAGCTGGTCTCTAATGATTTTGCACAGCACCCACAGTAACTGCGGGGCCTCATCTTTCTCGGGGATGCGCTGTGACATGAGGGGGGCATGGAATGAAGGCAACGTATACGAAAGGTTAGTAAGTAGGTTCAGGAGGGCAGTCAGGGGGGATATCTGCAGGCGTTGAGTGAATGCATTGCATGTCGGGACAGAGAAACTGACCAGATCGTTCATTGCTAACAGCTTTGCAATCTCGCAAAGTGCACAACAGACAACTGTAGCCAAATGACTGAAGTCCCTACCAGGGTGATTGGGGACGCTCGCAAGAATGTCGAGTATCCGCGTCAGTGCGGCACTATATGACTGAGCTTGATCCGCGTCCGCTATGGAAGCACTCATAAGTAACTGCAGAGTCGACATCTTCGACCCTTCCAGAACGTGTATCAGTATGGTACGATGAAGCTACCAAAGGATCAGTCTGCGGAGACAAAAGAAGAGCGGGGAACACGAACGACGCTGTTCCAGTTTGGGAGAGCCACGACTGCGGCTCCTTCTTCGGCAGTAGAAGGGATCATGGCTAAGTTTGTCTCATCCGCCATGTCCACATCATTCGAGATGTCAACATCGACAGGAGTAAAATCGTCAGTGGATCCCCCACCATCCATTTGGGCGGCGAACACGTCGAGCTGAAAGTTCTGGCTATTCGATCCCTGACGAGTAGGGCTAGCAAGCGGGGAAGAAGGGGGTGCCTGCAGGAGTGACCTAAAGCCGCGACCACCTGTGAACATATGGAACTTACAGATATAGAGGGCGGGGCCTTGCCTTTGCCTTTGTTCCATGCGGCAACTTGCGAACGTGGAGGACCGGTCTGAAACCCAGACGGCAAATTTCTTGTTTCTACAGGATTGTTTTTCTTCAGTCTTTCGAGATCCGATATGACACCAAAACGTGGGCGGCGAGGACTTTCCGGAGCCGCGTGAGATGGACCCGTTACGTTGCCTTGGCCCCATGTCCGTGCCTGTGAAGGCGCTGGATCCAGCGTTGGTGGAACGCCCTGTGCAATCTTCTTGGGGAGAAGTAATGCAGGGGGTTTACGCAGAGAAGTCTCTAACTCATGTTGCTAAAGGGATTCGATTTATAACTCTTGCTAGGTCATGGACATCTCTTACTCTGAACGTGAATTCTGTTTTTAGCCGTTCTCTATCCGCTTCGTATTGCTTCTGTAGCAAAAGGTGTTTCGCATCAGCCTCTTCCTTCGCAGATTTTAGCTTTGCGAGCTGGGCGGAGTGATCCTGAGCTGTCTGTACCCAATAGCAGGTCAGCGAGGCTTATTACCATGAACACAACGTTCCTGCACCTTTTCTAGGCGTTTTCTGAGGTTGGTTACTTCACCTTCCTTGACAAATTTCGCGTTGAGGGTTGACTCCATTTCAGTTTGTACCATGGCATTCTTTCTACGAAGCTGGAAGAAGTGCCTTTAATACATATGCGAAAACAAATTTGGGGTACGATGCAACAACCGAACCTCTTCTATCTGTTGGAGCAAGTCTGCAACATATGCATCAGATGTTGTCGTGGGGGCACTTCCATTGACGCGTTGGTGAGGGTGGGGCCTAAACTGAGACCAAGCTACTCCTTGGGATGGCGCAGGAGGCTGAGCGATACGTATGCCGCGCGTAGAAGGTGGTCGAGAAGGAGGCTGAACTACTCCAGTGAAACCTGTCCCAGAACGATCGCGTATTGGAGGTACAGACCCTCGAGACACAGAAGTGGCTGAAGTGGGTCTTGGCCCTGCTTGCGCGACAACAGGCGGTCCAGAAGCGATCCGCGGCCGGCTGCTGGGTCCGGGAGCAGGTCCTTGTTTATCTTGGAGGCCATAAGTGCCATCATGTCGGATAGATACGTCTGGGAGGTCCTCCATGTCATCCAAGGTGACCGAGAGGCGAAGGGTTCTGGCAGATTGCTGCTGGTATGTCGTAGTCGTCTTTTGGCGCTTTGCGGGGGGGCCGACATCCTCCTGGGTTTGACTGTTGGTGTTGCGTTTAAACTTGGATTCCTCTTCATCCAGCATTGCGAGCGTCTGGTCATCGAGTACCAGATCGTCCGAGAAGTAAGAGTCGTCGGAATCGTGCATGGAAGTATTGGCGCTAGGTCTACAGATGAGCCAGCTAGCAGTGACTCGGTTCAATCGTGATCAGAAGGCCGCAAGGACTGTCACGGTCGTTCAGACTCTAAGTCGTTGGTCGTGACGGTAGAGTAGTGGATCAAATAATAGTACGGAGTGACAATTCAATCATCTGTTCATCTGGGCGCCTAAGAAGTGGATTCAATGGGCCAATTAGACAACACTGGCACGAAGCCCTGATACCACTGGCGAACAGTGCAAAAGGTAAGCTCATATGTCACCTGAAATTTCAGGACCCAATGCAACTCCAGGAGTAGACTACATATCCTGATCTTCAGTTCACTCAGCGTACGTACGTTATTATTATTATGCTAAGTCAGGGAAAGCACGTTGATCACTGGCAGCCATTCGACGTCGGAGGGCTGCTGTAAGTATGCTAGTATCGTGACAGCATACCTTGTCCCAAGTCTGGGTACTTTAATTGTCCGACTTGAATGAATTGCAAATGGATCATCATGGCATTGCCTGCGAACAGTACAACCGAGTGACATTGAAGAGAAATACCGTGCATGAGAGTTGTCTATGTTTGAGACGAAGCGCGACCATATTAGGCATCAACCTCGCCGCACGGATACCAGCTGAAATCCTAAGGCGATCTGTAAAAGTGGTAGATGTCGGACAGGAGGCACGCCTGGGACGACTGCCATCGATAGTGATGAGTGTTCTTGACCAGAAGCGCAAAGTCGGAAGGTGAGTGCGGACGGCCACCGTTATCGCCACAAACAAAAAGCGCTGCTGTGAATGCAATGAACTAGTTTGTGCTTGAGTTCGTGCTGGTGTGATAGACCAACAGCCTGTTAGCCAATATGACGAATCTTGATTGCACCACCGCGACTTCGATTTTCCAGGGCTGCCCCATATATTGTCGTCAAACTATTTAAATCATCAGATGCAATTTGAAGAGTACCTTTCAACTCCTCGGCCTCTTGACTCAGCTCATAGTTCAGCACTAAACGTTTCAGATGTTGCTGTTCTACTTTGTCCTGAAGTTGTGCCGACCGAGTATGCACCGCGAGAGCTGACTCCGCAGGGATGGGTAGATGTCGCGTCTGTATAACAGGTCAGTCCTGGCAGCAACGCTGATCATCACTTGAATGTACCTGTTGCTTATTCCCTTTCTTTGTGATAACAGTGAATCTCATCACCGACTCGCCATCGGCCCCGTTACCCTCACCATCACCATCTGCTTCATTGTCATCGGTACGCTTCTTCCGAGCGCCAGGAGCCAACACAGCAGAGTCCCACCAGGCCGCCTTCTTGTCAATCTTTCTCGACTCGACAGAAGATTCCGTAATGATCTTGGCAAGCTCCTTCGCAAACTCTGCATCAGCTTCTTCTGAGGGACCGAGGTGCTCCTGGGCGGACAATACAACGACAGGCTCTGGTGATGGAGCGCGATCTTCGTTCTGCAATCAAAGTATTTCTGCATTTCTGCCTAGTAACTCGAAAGACAATGCTTACCGCAGACTCATGGCCAGTTGTGTCCCCATCGTCTTCTTCGTCCTGCTGAGGTCTTTCGCCATCGTCCTCGCTGTCGTCACCGCTCTCATCGTCCGGTGCCACTTCACGTGGGCCGCGGTCAATCAGAGCACAGAAAGATAAGGTGATAACTCACAGCCCGCATTCTGCATGGCAGTATTGAACATCTCATCGACAACCATTGCAGCTTCTTCAATAGACTTTGGCATCGTTAATTTGGGTCGGATGGCCTGAACAGGGGTGAGGTGATAGTCGTGTAGGACAAGAATCCACTTTACCTCTAGGGAGTCTGACAGCATGAAGTCCACGTCCATAGGGAGTTCTTCCTTGCAGAGAACATAATACTAACTGTGATGTGAATATCTTTAAAGGATTTGAAGTGTGTAATAAATTACTCGCCTGGAAGAACATCAGGAAGTTGTCTAGTTTTCTCTTCTGACTGCCCCTGTCAAAACACATGCCCACAGTGTCTAGCATAACGCAAATCAAGCGTATCCTGAAAAAGTCATCCGGCATATCAAGTATACAGGGCTGACGAGGTAATGGCTGGCCATCGGCTATGCGAGCAAATATCAGAGCAGTGATGCGCCGCAAAAAGAAGAAGAATAAGAAAGAAACTAACGATGTCCAAACGTCACCAGCAACCATAATGTGTCAAAGACTAAGCTAGAGCCTATCAGGCGGTAGATGTATAACTCTCCCAGGTACTTCATCGTTGATACCCTTTGCTGGTTCGTGCTGTAAACATTCTGCTCCACCCCCCGTCGAATGTCTTCCAGTACCTGGTCTACGACGGATATAGCGAAGGCAGGATGATAGCGTTGCAGGTCGTACGTCAGCATCGCAAGTAGACTGACGTTGCTGTACTTGATTTTCCATGGCTTCGTGAAAACCTTGTGCAGTGAGCGCTGCACGACTGGGTCGTCCCAGTCAAGTTTCCGAATGAGCTTCAGCACTTTATCGATCGTTTTCTTGGCAAGGACATCGTATATGAGGTGGCGAATGAAGAGCTCAAGTGGGGTCCGCTCCTTCTCTACACGCGGAGCACGCTCAGGCGGATTGCACTGTGCAGGTGGTCAGTGGGAATCGAAGGCCCCCTGGTGGCCGCGAACCTGGTAATAGGCATTCTCAAGCAGAAGGATTTGCCTCTGGTCAAAGTGTTGCATACTTTGCTTGCGCCTCATAAGTTCGAGCTACCAGTCATCAAGTCTTCAAAGAAGTGCGTTAGAGGGCGAAAAACATACCATGGTACTGAACCTTGCTCTGGTGTCTTCGCTCCTCAGCAGAAAACGCCCGCATCCCTCCAGAAAAAGGGCAGTATTTTCTACGTTCGTGCCGGACAAATCGTCGAGACAAACTTTAAAGGTGTGCAGGATCAGATGTGATGGCACAATGTTGAACTTGGTCAAGTTCGACAGAAAAACGATATTCTGAAAACAGCCCCATTAAATGGATAAACCATCAACACACTGAAACGGTGAAATATACCTTGGTTCGGACTTCAGCAAGTTCCTTGACGACGTTCTTCTTTCGTTGCAAATAGCGGAACTCCTCATCCAGCTTCAAAATAACGGTTAGCGGTTCATCGTACCGAATTCGCTAGGTCGAGGGCGACTCACCGAGGCAACAAGCTCAGACCCTATATCCGGCATGTATTTACTTAACGTGGCGACAAGCCTAGAGTAGTGAGGCAGGAGGTCGGTCCGGTTCTTCGGAACAGCAGTCAAGAACTAGCCACATTTATCAACTGCCCGAAGAAACAACCAGTGAACCCAAACCCACCTTAATTAGCCTTTTTCTGGCAGCCTTCGAATTGAGGAATGCGAAATCCACGGCGGCTTGGTCAATCATTGCTCGATTGGTGGCATCAGGGAGGCGAGCAAGAAGGGCGGTAAGAAGCTGCGATGGGCCCTGGGGCGCGAGTTGGGGAGATAGCGAGGGGCTCGACGGTTTAGGAGACGTGGGTGTGGGCGTGATCGCACTGAGAGATTTAGGACGTACGTCCCGTGAGATGCTTTGGTGAGAACTCATGAAGTGAAGATGACTTTACCCGTCCCCTTGTTCATCCGCGCTTTCTGATTGGTCCTCGGGCTGGGGAAATCCATTGGTGTACGTGCCCTCATTGGCTTTAAGCCCCTCCAGCTCTTCTTCGAGTTTTTTCGCCTGCGCTTCGGCTCTCTCCTTCTCGATCTTCTCCTTCTCTTCCTCGGCCCCCTTGTCGCCTTTCCCCTCCGATTCAATACCTAGAACGCTTTTGGGCACGAAATCTTTCAAATCTTGAATGTCTTCAAAGAATTTTCGTTCCTCCTCATCCTCCCACTTGCCACCGGACATAGACAGCATATCTTCCGACTCTTCTCCAAGAATTCCACTTGCGTTCGATCCAATCTGAATAGAGTCCGATTTCTGGGAGGCTGTTGGCAGTGACGGCATAGGAAGATAGAGCAGTTCGGAAAGGCTGGCAAGTCGGGTGTCAACATGAGGAGAAAAATGCGAGGACATGTGCCCACGTTTGGCAGCTTGCGAGAAGTTTTTCGTATCCTTTAGTCATTTTCTCGTATGCCTGTTGCCTATCTTCGAATATTTCGCCTGAACGTATGTATGCTTCATGATTACGGCGATCTTGTTCTTGTAGACACTGTAATGGCAATTGGGACACGTGCGAAATTAGCTCGAGCTCCGAGATACCGTCGCGCTGCAGAGAGACTGTATACCTTGTGTTCAATAACCAATTTTTTCGCCACATTGTCAAAATACGCTTCACACATGCGCTTAAACCGATCGCGTATGTCCTGTTCTACTAGCTCTTCTTCTTCATGCAGGAGAGGAGGAAAGGCGCCTTGAGTCTCACTTGTCGTAATCGAAGACAGTGTACCTGGCTCTGCATCACTCGGTATCTGCTTTGCTTGTGGCGGCATCAATCCGAGATATGGCCGAGCATACGACTTTAGAAAAGTTGAAAGCAGCGGCAAAGAAGATAAACTGGGGTCGTTTGATAGCTAGGGCACGATATATTGACTTTAATCCACACAACGTAGAGAGTGCAACCCACCAAATCTTTGATGACCTTTATGATCCATTCGCCACCGCTTCTGGCGGGAGAATCCCTGATGACGCCCACGAGAGCAAGCTCAGAGCACACCCGAAGGATTGGTCGTTGCCGAGAGACTCTTGCAGTATCCTCCTTCTCGCGCTGATCGGGGGGAAGAGCAGCGAGTGCTGCCCTTGAGGGAGCGGTGATTGCGGACAATAGCAAGTTCACAAAAGCCGGAGTAAACGACGTAGGAAATCGTCGATGCAGAGTACATGTGACCTGGAAGTACATCAGTATAGTTACGAGTGCCCGTGGTCGCACCAGGCGATTCTCACCTCCACCGCAGCCCAGACATCTTTCTCCGTTCTGCATCGCACTATACCTTCCAGCGCAGCACCTGCTATCTCGTCGATATATTTCTCGAGCGAAAGAGAGTCTATGTCCTTGATTATTTGGTCACGGTTGTCCAAACCGATTGATTGACGCATGCGCTTGATGAGCGCGGTGTGGCGCTTGAGGGAGGAGTCGAGCTTGGACGACTCTGTTACTGTCGTAAGACAGACATTGACAAAGCAACATAACCCAGTACAGGACCTACCTGGGGTGTCCAGGGAGAGGTTTAACTCCTTGAGCTTGACACGCTTTGCGAGACGAGCCTTCTCCTCTTCTACCTTGGATAATGATGAGGATGAGGTATCCATAGTTTCTAGGGGTGAATATTCCAGCGAGAGTGGTGGTTAGATAAATGATGTGCTCGCTGTTGGACTTGATTCAGTGGATGGGCAGCGGCAGGGTCGGGACTCGGGACAGTCTCCCTACTAAGACGGCGGTGTTTGGCCGAGCAGTTGAGCACAACACTGTGGTTTCCTTTTTTGGATAATACACGGCTTCACCTTGCTCGTTCAAGTTCCCTTGTTTTTGTTTTTCCATCTAGTCCACGATGTGCAGATCTCCAGGAGAGTCAATCCAAACTTCACAGTTGCACAAAACCCTTCGTAATGAACCGTCAATCCGAAAAGATACTCCCAACAGAATCATTTCAAAATTCACAGCTCGAGCCACCGAAACCACCGCTCTCCTCTCGGAACTACATGACGAAAGGCATATGTGATACTGTCCATTGCAGGAGTGCAACCTAATCTCCATCTTGCAAAGCTAATCTACACGGTCTACACTGCACTCCCCCCGCTTCGCGCTCCGACAAGAGTCTTTGCTGCTGTTTCTGTCGGAGTCGATGTCTGTTTCATCTCCGAAATTTCGTCCTCTGGGCTTCGGCCATCATGCACCATGGGTAGGTTACAGTTGCGCGGATGATCCGCGAACATTTGCTCACGGAAGCTAATTCGTAGTTTACTTACGCGAGGGGGGATCACAGACGATCATTTGGGAGGCAACAGGATCATCGGAGAGAACCTCAAACTGAATATTACATGACATTCATTCTACTGAAAGAAAGCAGACGATAATCGACCACAGAGAAAATAGTCTGGCGGATGTATGAGGGAAGCGAGCAGCACAGAGCGTCAAGTACAACTGGGGGGGGGGGTCAGATAGCTTTAAAGTATAAAGTAATAGTACGTATACAACTGGTGCGGTGAGATGAAGCGATGTAGAAACAAATATGCGGGCATGACACCGAAAAGACAACGTCCATACGACGAGAACCTATAGACACATTCTTGTCCCATTGATCGTCAGGGCCATCCATTATCGACGCGAGAACCTTTCACTGGGCATCAGCGTCGCTATGAGCCAGATTAGCGTGATTAGATTTTCGCTGTCGTCGCTCATCTCCCTGTGGCACCGGCGATGGCCGATTAGATGAGTTGCGTTGGTGGGAGGGAGTGGCGTTCAGGAAGGTCTTGTGCTGCCCCGTCCCACCATTGATACCAGGCACGAATAAGGCCCCACGATTATATGAACTGCGTTCTTTTCTCCGCATATGCGTGGGCTTGGGGAACTCCTCTGGGAGACCTTGTTTCGGACCTGGCTCGGAGTAGAATATCTTTGGACGCCACTCCTCACGCTCGTCCATGATGCACGAGTTCTTGAATTTCTCCACGAGAGCTTCTTTCCCCCTGTCAGGGTCACTTCCATTTTAGCGACGTCAGATAATGTAGTGCGCAAAGACCTACTGGTAGTTGGCATAACTCATTTGCAACACTTTCTCACTGGAGTATAAATTCCTGCAAGATGATATCAGATCCCGCTCAAACGCCGGTATGACCACTAGCTTACCATTTTTCGCCCAAAGCCGTCTTCGCGAATTGCAAGAGATCCTCCACACTGATAAAATTGACGAACGCATATCCGACGTTACATCCTGTCCAACGAGCATGGTCAAATTGATGACAACCTGAATAAAACCGCGGACTTCGTACCGTTCTGAAAATCCATGCGCAGATAGAGGAAATCGATACGCCGAGGACATATTTTGTTGATATACGTGATCAGCTCCTTATCAGTCATTTTGTTAGGGATGTTCTTAATCATGACTGTGGTTCGTGTGTCGATTCCCTGCTCGATCCTGCGGATGTCCAACTGGTTGTTCTCCGGGGGAACTCGCGGCGAAGCTGGATACGTAGTAAGGTATGTTCGGTTGGAGGTAGGGGTGTACGAATGAACCGCAGTCGGCGGAGATGGCTGTGGTGGGTATGAATATGGGACAGCATGGGACGCAGGTCCAGTATAGTACGCTGAAGGAGGGGAGAAAGTAGACCACTGCTCTGGAACGAGGTTGGGCGTAGCCCAAGCAACCCAGCTGCCTGTCAACGAATCCCAATACATCGAAGAGCACATCGGAGGCATGGGCGACTGTGAGGGCATCGGGTACTGTATTGGCACTGTACCGTGAGCGGGGGGTGAGGATACCCAAGGAGATTGAACGGATGCATCTGTAGCGTACCGGTCGGCGTGGGTGAAATAGTCGTGGCCATAGTGTGGCTGGGCGCTCGGGTATGATGTGTTGTACAGGTCTGTCGCGCCCCCAGTGACCCCATCAACCACATAAGGACCAACCTGTGGGTCATCAAACCCGTTTGTATTCGTGCTGGATGTGCGCATGTGGTTCACGTCAACCCGTTTGTAAGGTCCACGGGGGCGATTGGCGTCAAATAAATTGTTCGATCCGCGCCTACCAAACTGATCTGGAGCAAACCCGCTGCCACGGATGTGAGGAGGGTCAACAGAGGGTGTTTGGTCCGTGGTGATGGAACTGTGGCTGTCCAAGGGATAATGGAAAGAGGGCTTCTGGCGCCCAGCGATAGAAAACGTATACCCGTCTACAGCTGAGCCTCTGTCCAAACTGTCGCAGTTAGATCGCTCGCGGTCGTAATGCTGGTGGCAGGAATCGACATCATTCAGAAGAGGGAAGGGAGTATCGCTCGAGTTCGAGATTGTTTGCGACTGTGATAAGTACGTAGAGGCCGTGGGTGTCTTCGGCTCCGCGGCATGTTCGCCCCCGAGATGACCTTCTAGGCCGCCCGTCTCTTCTTTTTCAAGATCCCGTGGCCCACTACATTCATCGCGTAAGACATCTCGCTGGATGAGCCGGAGCTTCATGCTGTCAACCACCCGCCCGTTTAAACTATTCCATGCTGATTCCCCCGCACGAATATCGTAGTATTCGATCATGAAAAGCTGGTGGGTGTGTAAACGGTTAGATACGGTGAATGGACGAACAGAGAAGAAGAGATGGCGGAAATTGGTCGTGGCTAGGCAAATGGAGCGAACGGTGGCGAAGAAATCAGCGCTATCAGAATTCGATGGCATAGCGATGAGGCAACCACAGCCTTTAGACACTGTGAGAACAAGGCGCATATGCATAGCGCCAGCGACGATATACCCATCGTGGTAGACCCATTATATCACGAACCAAACCTACCTGGCTGCAATTATCTTCATCCTCTCTCAGGAGTCGGAACGACTTGAGTTCTCCATACTTGGTTAGCACGCTCTTGAGTTTCACAGGTACAAAGAAGCGAAGCCTGCTCCACCCAGAACAATCGTGATCGCGCCCTGTCATCATTCCACCCACGGAGATACAGAATGCACCTTCGGTGCGCGTCATGGCGGCTGACGCTGGCTGACCAAGAAGCTGGAAGTAAGATGAGCGCATTGTAAGGCAAAAGACAGACAAGAAGGATCCCACCTTCAGAAAGTGATTTGGGGTGACGAACAAGCAAGTTATCGCTTCCACCCATGTACTTCCTAGGCTCCTCTCATAAAGGATGTTCTGCTTGTCGTTGCCGATGAGATCATAATGGCGCTGCGAGCCTTTAGTCTCGATGAGGCGCTTGACCCTATCAGCATCACGCGTATCATAAAATGCGAGGACAATGGCACGCTTCTCCTGGAAGCGGTAATAGATGGTCTGGATGACGTCTTCTGTGCTCGAGTCGCTTTGCGAGACAGATGATCCCGCTCGAACCAAGGAGAATGAGTC
Organism: Gyrodon lividus; assembly: GCA_014904945.1. Taxonomy (NCBI): domain Eukaryota; kingdom Fungi; phylum Basidiomycota; class Agaricomycetes; order Boletales; family Gyrodontaceae; genus Gyrodon; species Gyrodon lividus. The sequence continues at coordinate 936,942 of MU127420.1, read as the reverse complement.
TTCCGTGGAGGCTGCCAGGGAATGGAAATATGGGCCAATTACGTCCTCAGACAAGTCGTTTGGGATGTTCCCAATCTGTTAGGTTACCATCAGTTCGGACCGCGTTTTATGCAGTGAAATTTCTACAATCAAGAAACGGCTTTGACCGACGTCTCTCGGAGCAATATTTTGAGAAGCAGAGGCAGCTTGCTCCTGGCTGGGAACGATTAGATCAGCGGAATCTGGGTCTGTACTGTCGCTTTTAAGCGATGACGCAGGAGTCAGAGGTGGCGTTAAATAATGCTGATTTTTGGAATGCTGTCGGGATCGTTTTGTTGGGTGCAAATCTCCCTCTTTGAACGGAATCTTGTATGACAAGTCGGCAGGGCTGGGGGACGATATGTGAGTGGATAATTTGTGTAAAGTCGTCTGAGATTGCGTCAAATGAGACTCCGAGGACATGTTGCGGGCACTACACCACGTGGCAGGGTCAATAGAAGGGTCATATTGACGAGATGATATTGGCACGTACCGTAAATTAGGGAGGGAGGGAGAAGGTTGGAGGCGAGGAGGACGACTGTTGCACTCCTTGGTAGTGCGCTGAGAAGCAGACATGATGGGGGAACTGGATGAAGCTCGAAAGGGTGGCTGGGCACGCGAACGATGCTTTTAAGAAGGCCGGACGAGAAGTTGATTGAAAAGGAAGATTCGGGGAATTGGTAGCCTGAGTGCGCAATTAATTTGACGAACCAAGTTGACGTACAGAGAAGCAATGTAGGGGGAAGGTCTGATCTCGTGTACCTCCGTGCACTCACGCGGGAAGTACTGAGAGGACCATATGGAAGTGGGAACTTGGCGGCCAGAGTCAGTAAATGCAGCACCAGGGGCAGACAGACGGTGATAGGAAGGATTAGAAAGCGAAACGCAGTAATACCACGAGAGAAAAGAATTGCGTTATAAGTATACAGGACAGCTTCCGAGCTGCTTGGTGAAGACAGAAATCGGTGCGAACAGATCACAAGACACAGCAAGTAGTGCTATGTACGATGTGGCTCTACGCAAGTGTGCAGTCGAGTAGCGAATCTTACCAGAATGCCAGACTAGCAAAACGAGCAGAAAAAACAAAAGGACGATCGACGGCGGCGAAAGGAACGAAGGAATGACACAGCTGACAGACAATGAATTATCGAAGCAAGCTTGATAACCACGGAAGAATTTCCCTTTTTACAGCGGAATGTGATCCTGATGCAAAATTCGCTTGATACTAAGTTGATAGGTTTTGATGGAAACCAGCGCTTGGCCTTGACCTGTGTTCTGTGCAACTCCTGGTCCCGATGGCGTGTTTTCGATGCCACAACAAGGAGACACCATACGCAAGTACAAGAACGTGCAAATGCAAATGGAGTGGCTTTTCATCAGGATCTCGGCTGCTTTTCACTCGGACCTGCGTTAAAATAGGTTAAGAAGCGTTAAAAGTTCAAACAAAGGGTCAATCCGCGTCGAGCACTTGCGCTTTGACAGATGTATCCAACATGATGATATCCCTAGAAATCATCTGCTCCTCTTTCCCGGAAATTTACCCAGTCTATGCAACTAGTCGCAATTCTCTGTGTAATCCTCGTCAGGTACACATGACGACCTCGTATGTCCCAATTCGTTGTTGTATGCCTATTGCGGCACTCTCTTGACGCAAAAATTGAATGTAATTCGTTCTCTGCTATATTAAATAATTTCATTTGTGGTTGTAAAACCATTCTACAACGACAAGTGTACATACCTTGGCTGAACCGAACTTTGACCCGGAGTGAAGTTATGGATGTGTGGATATCATGAGTGGCTTGGTGCTAAAGAACATAACTTGATGTTGGGTGAATACACGGAATCGCGCCAAGGTCTTCCGAAGAACGGCCGGCGGCTCCAAAACACGAGGCGAAGGACTTCTCTCACGGAACGTTCTATTTTGCAGCAGGGCGGGCCACTTGGGAATCACGGAAGAGGTCGTCGTGAAAAGGGGAATGTCCGTTCCAGTGCCACGGGTCCGCGACAACGTATCAACACGTTACGAGGTCTCGTCATTAAAACCGTGTTCTGCTGACACAAACTCGTCGCTAACTAGATTCGGAGAATATGAAACCTGCATCGAGGGTCCGTGCACCTTTGGCAAGCTCTGGTGACAATGACAATAAATCCTATTGTGGCTGACTGGGAATCGTGTCAAGATGCATCTTGGCGGAAAGGGTACCTTGTTGGGTTTGCGATTTCTACTTGATGCTAATTCAAGAGAAATGTCAAAGGCTGACGTGGGACTGTTCAGCGAGTACGACAAGGTACGAGGGCACTTGTCCGAAGTTTTCTTGACTCGGCAATCCGCTGATCACAGAATGCCATAAAGGTCACGTGCCTGCATGTTCGCTGTCTCTTATCAGACGAGCTCAGCCACGACTCAGCCAGCTGCGGAGCTCAGAATATGTCAGCCGATGCTCGGCAATGAATCAGTGGTTATGCCGATAACTTGTACTACTTGATCTCCTCCCATCAACCGCAAGTCGCCGATCATTGATGCCATCCCCCTCAAGTTCCTGACATTACATTTTCTTTTCTGATCGTCGAATGATTCTGCTCCCCACGCAAGTACTAGTGTGGATACTGGATCTGTCCCTTCTCACTCACATACATACATAACTTTGTGGAAGATGCTGATTTGGCGCGGATTGCCAATTCCAATTTCCATTGCTTTCTGTCTGGCCGTGTGATTTTCAACAGCTGGTAGTACGTCCGCCGCCACCAAGAAGCAGTCTTATATTATCATCCAGCATCCCTTGAAACCGTCGAGGGCACTCCCCGAACCGCTCTCTATGAGTATCATCTCGACAGAGCCTTCTTCCTTGCGGTTCTGGCCTGCCTACGTGCTGATATTAACCCCACTGCAGTGCACTCCGATATACAGGAAATGTGTTATACATGCCATTCATCAGGAATGTCTGATATGTTTAACATGCAGGATCAGTATCGAACCTGTGCTGTCAATTAATCTGAAATGGCTGGAGCGAGCCTCCTCTTCAAATGAACGCAATACTAATAGTTAAACAAGGTTCTTGCCGGCAAAGTTCAGCCCTCCAGTCCAGTATCATGAGCGATAGAGTAGTCAAACTTGCATGGGAATTAGGAAGGAAAGTGCTATGCACTGACACTGTGATGGATTGTAAGAGGGCCGAAACTGCCGTCTGTTTTAAATAAGCTGTTATACCAAAAGGCTTTTTCTTTTTTGTACATTCAGGATCGTGTACACATGCTAGTTGTATTTAGGAACCTAGATGAGCTGTAGGCTTACGCCGGCCCTTGCTAACGATAAGCTTTGACTCTCCCAAAGGACTCAGTTCAGCTCATGGAAGTCCATATTATCCAGATCCTTCGAACCCCCTCCTGAATTGCATTCGACTGAACTCACACTTCGACTACCTCCATGTGTCCACCATGGAAACCACCCGCCAGCCCCACTTCTTGTGGAGGCTCCGGAGACCCTCACGACAGCCACATGGCAGTTCACACTTGCCAAGATAGGGAACCAGCTCATTGTGCTACTTATAGATGTCTATGACAGCCATCGGTAACATAGACAGCTTACCAGAAATGAGAACTGCAATCCAAAATCCAAGTCAAGATGGCATAGTGGTGCAATTGGGCTATCCCGAAAAGCATTGCAATTGTCCAGTTTTGATATGTGCAAGTCCACCTGGATTGCACTATACAATCTATGCACAACCGTCACATCCCAAAACTTTCCTGACCCATCCAACACAATTCCGGCCCCTTATGATCAAATCCCAAACCCTGAGCCCTGGACTTTACCTTAAAAGGTTTCTCCTTCATCTGTTATACTGAATGCCATATTTCCCATCCCGGACTTTCGCATTCCCGTCCTGGACTTTTGTATTCCTATCTCAGCTATCTCTTGACATATGTTCCTTTCCTTGACATTCCTTGACATTCACAGTTCCTATCAATAATTTCCTTTCCCCCTGCTTCACAATTATTGCACCATCGTCCTCAGTTATTATTCCATCATTCTGACGCCATTCCAATTCATCCTCTTACTTTGTTCCGGAAACCTGAAACCCCGATTCATCCAAGATACTTTAATAGTTTTATATCTTCCGGACTCCTCAGTATATAAACCCAACTTTACTCTGTAATATTTCCTTAGTTCGAATATTGACTAAATTCTGTTCTATCCTCCAAAGTCTCTGCTTCACTCTAAAAACCTCTCTCAGTCCTTAAGTTGATCTTAGGATTGTCCTCCAAACTTCTGCCTTGAAATTAAGGGACAGAACTCATACAGGGGCACAGCACATAAGCTGAAGCCAAAGTCCCTTGCCCCTCCGACCCCCCCTCAGGGATTCCCAACCCCCTTCACCTTTCCATGTGCTCTGGACTCTTTGGGAATTCCGGGATTGAACCTGGACTTGACAACAGCCCAGTAAGATGCAAGGAAACCAACCTTTCCTGAGAATGAGTTTCAGTCACACTGATAGATCAGATGGAAAGCATACCAATGACAAGGAAATCAAATAGGCAGATGAGGAGGTATCCAAGATACAGAGCAACACTGGAGAAAGAATCAACAGAAATTTGAGAGACCAGTAAAAGAGGCCAAAGGCAAGAATCTAGAATGCATCCCCCCCTCCAATGATGAATGCACACCAATGCCACCTATGGAAGGTCCCCATCAACACTGACGTTTATAATCACAAACGAGCCGTAAAATGTACCAATACCCTTCTGTGCACAGAATGAAGTACATGAAGAGGATTGTAGCTGTCCCTGTCACTAGTGAAACTACACCTGCTGTGAGCATCAGGCAGCCAGGTGTGTAATACACAGGTCAAGTGAAGAGGCTTGACATAACACAGCAAAGTTCGATGAATGCCGTGCCTGATGGTAGACCAGCCACAAATTGAATATCAGATGTAGATGTACTTGATTCTTATCGAAAGTGTCACATCCCAAAACTGTCCTAACCCATTTGGCCCAATTCCGGCCCATTATGATCAAATCCCGAATCCCGAGCCTCAAACTTTACCTTAGAAGATTTCTCCTTCATCGGACATTCCAAACCCCGTATTTCCCATCCTGGACTTTTCCTGATCCCCTCTGAACTTCCCCAGTCCCTAAGTTGATCTTGGGATTGATCTCTACCTCTGACCATCCACTCCGAAATCAAGGAACCAAACTCGTACAGGGGCGCAGCACATAAGCTGAAGCCGAAGTTCCTTACCCCTCTGGCCCCCTCAGGAATTCTTGCCAACCCTGCTTTCTCCGCACTCTGGACAATCCGGGAATTCCGGGAACGAACCTGGACTTAACAGTATATTCGAACTCAAACCTCTACGAGTTCGCTAACATCATATCTTATCTGCATGTCTAGAACTATCCAGACTCGTGCCCAAACACGCAGTATGCAAAGCATCAATGTAGCTCAGTCAGAGGCAGCCTGAGAAGATGCCCTGCACTCCCTGATGACCTCGCGTCGAGGCCCCGATGTCACCAAACAATTCTGAAGCTTTTCCGCTCATCGTTCATCAAACTCTGCCTCTCAGGCCAGACCTCCGTCTCAAATCATCTCCACCCCTACTCCCGCAGGTTGTCACCCCTCCGGGGGTGCCCCGAACCCCTCTGACGATGGGAACGGCAGTGGCAACGACCCCGACCCCTCCGATGACGACAACTCCGACAATGCAATTGCGCCTAACCCTATCATGGTGCTTGCAAACGCAGTCCGTGGCCTCGCTGAGTTATCGTGCTGCAACCGTGAATCCGAAAACTCCTCATCTCCACGCACGAAGGTGCGGGAACCCGACACCTTCGATGGGACTGACCCTCACAAGCTGCAGGCCTTCTTGGTCCAGTGCGAGCTGAACTTGCAGGACCGTCCCCGCGCATTCCGGACTGACCGTGCAAAAGTCACTTTTGCTCAATCTTACCTAAAAGGTATGGCCCTCGAATGGTTCAAGCCTGACCTCCTCCAGATGGACAATCCGGACTTTTGTCTGGACTGGACGGACAACTATCAGGAATTTGTCCTCGAGCTCCAGACCAACTTCAGCCCCCACAACCCCGTCGGTGATGCCGAACACCAACTCGACCACCTATCCATGAAAGACTCCCAGCATATCAACAAATACGTGGTAGAATTCAATTGCCTAACCTCCCAGGTCCGGGGTTATGGCGAGGGAGCCCTCCAACACCACTTCTACAACAGACTTCCGGACCGCATCAAAGACAAGCTTTCCCGCATCGGAAAACCGTGTTCCCTAGGAGAGCTCTGGACTCTCTCCCATACTATTGATGGGAGAGATATTGGGAACACAAGTCCGAAGTCGCTCGCCAAGTCCGACCCTCCAGAATCCAGTCCTCCACTTCCAAAAGTACTCTGACCACTTCAGCTCCGAAACCCGCCACTCCATCCAACACCTCTGCGTCCTTGTCGGCAAAGTCCTCCACCCCTAAACCTGCATCCGACCTCTCCAGTAAACTCGGGAAGGACGGACACCTCACCTCCAAGGAACGCAAATGCTGCTTTGACCTCAAGCTCTGCATGTTCTGCAGAGCCGCTGGACATGTAGCTATGGACTGCCAGAAGTCCACTTCCCACACATCCAAAGCCCGCGCAGCAACAACCTCCCCCGCTCCGGAAGCCAAACCGGAGGCCTCTACCCCTGAGGCAAAAAATTAGGGCGCAGCCTTCTGCACTCCACACGGGAAGGAGGTTGCGTTGAATCCCACCGTGCACTTACGGAGACCCATCTCAATGCATCTGCTCTTTATGATCTCAAGGCCCTTATGCCTCTTGTTTCCCTTTCCGAAATTTCCGCATTTCCTGCTTTGTTAGACTGTGGTTCTACTGATTGTTTCATTGATACTACTTTCATTGACAAGCACCATTTTCCGACATATTCCATTCCTCCTATTTCTTTGAAACTTTTTGATGGTACTTCCAATTCTACGATTACCTGTGCTGTTGACCTTTCCGTTTGTTTCTCTTCCGGCTTTGTCACCTCCAATACATCTTATGTTACTCCATTGGATTCTTCTTGTTCCCTTGTTCTAGGACACAACTGGCTCACCCGCTACAATGTGTCGATTGACTGGGTACTGGGCAGTATCAATTTCCGAACACTGGCTCAAGACTTGCCAATGCCCCCAATGTCACCTCCGGAGATTCCGGACCCCAGTCCCCCATCTCACTCTGACACTCCCGACAAGCCACCTCGCATCTTGTTTGTCAATGCTGCTGCCTTTGTGTGCGCATGCAAACTCAATGGTTCCGAGCAGTTCAGCATTCACCTCCATCCCCAGGACTCCAAACTCCGTTTCATATCACAGAACTCCGGAATTTCCGAGACCCCCAAAGAAGTTGATCTTTCCTCCATCCCTCCGGACTATCACAATTGATTTCCCCAATGTCTTCAGTAAGCGCAAGGCTGATACCCTTCTGCCCCACAGGGAATTCAATCTCAAGATTGACTTAGAGGAAGGTGCTTCCCCTTCTCTTGGGAATGTCTACCCGGTCTCCACTACAGAACTCGAGTCCCTCCGGGAATTCATTGACGAACACCTCAACTATGGTTTCATCCGTCAGTCCAAATCCACCCACGGCGCTCCCGTCCTTTTTGTTCGCAAGAAGGACGGATCCCTCTGCCTCTGTGTCAATTTCTAAGGTCTCAACAAAATCACAAAGAAAGACCGCTATCCCTTACCCCTGATCTCCGACCTCCTTGATTCCCCTAGCCATGCCAAGGTATACACGAAGATCGACCTCCGTCATGCATACCACCTTGTCCACGTCGCTCCCAGGGATGAGTGGAAAACCGCCTTCCGGACTCACTATGGCTCGTACGAGTGGCTGGTGATGCCCTTTGGGCTCACCAATGCCCCGGCGGCCTTCCAGCGGTTCATCAATAGCATCTTTGCGGACCTCCTAGACACCTGTGTTGGGGTTTACCTCGACAACATCCTCATCTATTCCAATGACATGGCTTCTCACAAAGAACATGTCTGGGAAGTCCTCCGGCGTCTCCGGAAACACGGACTTTATGCCAAACCAGAAAAGTGTGAGTGGCACTTGGACTCCATCAAATACCTGGGCTATCGTCTCTCCCCAGGGGCTTACCATGTCCCCGGAGAAAGTCCAGGCAGTCCGAGATTGGCCCAAACCCTGGAAAGTCAAGGACATCCAGTCCTTCCTTGGTTTCGCCAACTTCTACCATCATTTCATCCTCAACTACTCCGATATCGTTGTTCCGCTCACCCGACTCACTTGGAAAAACGCCCCTTGGAACTTCGACAACTCCTGCCGCTCCGCCTTCACCCAACTCAAAGACGCCTTCACCCGAGCCCCTATCCTTACTCACTGGATTCCGGACTGTCCTATCACGGTCAAAACCAACACTTTGGACTATGCTCTCGTGGGAATCCTCTCGATCCGGTGTCTGTATGAGGAATTCCGCCCCATTGCATTCTACTCCCGCACCCTGACAGCCCTGGAACTCAACTACGACACTCATGATAAGGAGCTTCTCGCTATCCATGAAGCTTTCCAGCATTGGCATCACTATCTTGAAGGTTCCGGCACCCCTATTGGCGTCGTTACCGACCACAAAAATCTGGAATATTTCTCCACCTCCAAAGTCCTGACCTGCCGGCAAGCCTGCTGGTTGGAATTCCTATCCCAGTTCAACCTCGTCATCCGGTTCCGCCCCGGATGCTTAGGAGCTAAGCCCGACTCCCCCACTAGACGCTGGGATGTCTACCCAAAAGAGGGGGATAAGGACTACGCTCGTGCCAATCCCCATAACCTCCGACTGGTGTTCACTCAGGAACAGCTCACCTTGTCCCTACAAGCCACTATCCTACTTGCCCCGGTCCTCCGGGCCTTGTCCCTGCTTGACATCAAAGACATTCACAAGGACATCCTAGATTCCCTGTCCTCCGACCCCATAGCTTCCCTCCATCTTCCAGACTCATCGGACTCCCGGTGGGCTGTCAACCCCAAAGGTTTCCTGACCCTTGACAATCACATCTTTGTCCTGGAAGCTAAGGACCTCTGTCTTCGCATTCTCTGATACAAGCACAACCACCCCCTATCCGGACATCTCGGGCAGAACAGGACATTAGAGCCTGTCCGCCAGGAATACACCTGGCCAGGCCTCCGCACCTTTGTCAAGGACTATGTCAGTTCCTGCACTTCCTGCACCCAAGCTAAAACTCCAAGACACCGCCCCTACGGAATGCTCAAGCAACTTCCAATCCCCGAAAAGCCCTGGAACTCCATTTCCATGGACTTCATCGAACAACTCCCATCCTCCAGCGGATATACCACGATCCTCGTAGTCATTGACCGCCTTTCCAAACAATCCATATTCATTCCCACTCATGACACTATCAACTCTCCGAGCCTTGCGAAACTATTCCTGCTCCACGTGTTTTCCAAGCACAGAGTTCCCTCCCATATCACCTCTGACCAGGGTTCCGAGTTTGTCTCTCACTTCTTCCGTTCCCTCGGGAAAGCCCTCAACATCCAACTTCACTTCACTTCGGGATACCATCCCAAAGGCGACGGGCAAACGGAACGGGCAAACCAGACCCTCGAGCAGTACCTCTGAATCTACTGCAACTACCAACAGGACAATTGGTCGGAACTCCTACCCCTCGCGGAATTTGCTTACAATAATGCCCCTAGCGCTACTACAGGAGTATCCCCGTTCTTTGCTAACAAAGGCTACCACCCTAACGTCTCAGTCTACCCCAAAAGGGATCTGACCTCATCCCGTGCCCGCGAATATGCAGTCGACCTACAGGAACTCCATGAATTCCTATGCACGGAAATGGCCCACGCTCAGCAATGCTACCAAGGACCCACGGATTCCCGATGACTTCCAGATTGGAGACCAAGCGTTCGTCAAGGCAAAGTACTTCCGTTCCACTCGCCCTTCCAAGAAACTCTCGGAAAAGAACCTCGGCCCCTATCCCATCATCGCCCAAGCCGGACCCCTGTCCTTCACCCTCCAACTCCTGGACTCCATGTGCACTGTCCATCCTGTTTTCCACGTCTCCCAGTTAGAACCCGCAACTCTGAACACCATCCTGAATTGGGTCCAACCCCCACCTCCCCCAGTCGAAGTCGACGGAGAACCCAAATATGAAATCTCCGAAATCCTAGACTCCAAAATCAACCGCCAATGCAGGAATTGCCAACTCCTGTACCTGGTAAGGTGGGCGGGTTATGAAGGGACTGATGAAGAAACTTCCTGGATCCTCGCGACCAAGCTTGCTCATGCATCGGAACTCATCTCAGACTTTCACTCCGCATATCCCGGAAAGTCTGGACCCCTTAATTTGCTCGGATGAGGGCGGAAACATGATGTTCGATTCGCCAAAACACAAAACTATGCTAATTGTACATAAGGAGGCCAATGGGAGACACTACACTACCTCCCCATCTCCATCCTCCTCACCTCCCTCTTCACCTCATCCTCCTCCTCATCCCCATCCTCCCCATCTGTCCCCTGACCTCCCTCTCCATCATCCCGCTCCTTTCCCTTCCACTCCGACGCCCCCCAGCTTCCTCTGGAATCTCCGAACCAGGACCCCTGATACACCAGGAAGGCTGCCAGACCGTCCGACAACACCTGCTGGATTCCCGACAGCTGGGCCATGACGGCCCCCTGGTATGCCTCATTGGCCTGCCTCTGGGCCTCGTAGGACTCCGAAAGGGCCCCAAGCGCGTCTGCCAGGGCCCTGAGTGTGTCCCAATGCTCCTCATCCTCCTCATCTTCTTTGTCCTCCTCGCCCTCCCCTTCGCTCTCCTCCCGGGCCTCCGGACTCTTCTGCCTCTGACTCTTCCAGTCCTTCCCCCCGCGCGGCGATGCCACTTCCACGGCCACCCGCTTTCCCACTCCGGCCTCCTGGCACGATGAGTGCGCCTGCAAGCACCTCGCGCACGTCTGCAACCTCCCAGTCTTTGGGCCCAGATACGGTACCCCCGCCCTCACGCAAGCCGTGCAGGGAGTATTGGCCCCGGGGAGCCAACCCCCAGGCCTCCCCGCACTCACCTGTGATGGCCCTGCCTCAGACCCCTTCAATGATCTGCTCGCCCTGCGCCTCTGCGGCTCCTGCGACCCCTGCCACAATCTCTCAGCCACGAGCCTCGCGACCTCCGCCTCCGCTTTCCTCCTCCTCTTGTCCTCCTCCGCTTTTCTCTGTGCTTCCTCCTTGAGCTTCCGCCTTGCCTCCTCGTGCTTTTCCGCCTCCCGCCAGGCTTTCTTCTCCCTGGCCTCCTGAATCCTGTGGGTGGACTCCCACGCGCGTTCTTCCTCCTCTTGTTGGAGACGGGCGATTTCGTCGTCGGATTGCGAGTGAGTAGACATGTTGGATGGTGGAACTAAACAACAGGCAGTCAACAGTCGCAAGGCACCTCAGATTGATCCCTGCCTTTCAAACTCCGCTATACTTCTATTTCCTATCACAGACTCCAAAATCAAGGGACAGAACTCGTACAGGGGCGCAGCACATAAGCTGAAGCCAAAGTTCCTTACCACTCTGACCCCCCTCAGGAATTCCTGCCAAACCCTGCTTTCTCCACACTCCGGACAATCCGGGAATTCTGGGAATGAACCCGGACTTAACAAAACCTAGACTTACCTCATTCAAGAACTTGAACCTGTGTTCGGACGCCATTCCTTACAACAAAGTTCCATTGAAACCTTACAAAAAGGACATAGTATATGAAATTGCACTCAGTCGACCTCCTTGTGTCCACTCAAGTCCTCATTAGCCATGCACCCCAATATCTTTCCCACCAACAAACGGGTCACAAAGTTGACAGATAAAGCTAGAGCTGCTCTCGAGGACAAATTAACCTCTGTCACATCAAAGAAGCAAGGAAAGGATGATCAAACTCACATGTCATCCACAGGCAACAGCATCAGCACCATTAATGGACATCCTGACAAAGCCCCTGCCCAGGAAATGAGCACCAATGTGACTGCCCACAAGTGACATTGTGTTGAGGTCGAAGATGTCAATGAGGATGAGGAAGATAATCGCACACAGCAAGCCAGTTGACTCCCTGAAAACGGCAACACTATTTTTGATTGGCCCTAATGATGAGCAGGGTAGGGGAGAGACCAAGACTGTTGTTGACAGCGAGGAAGACTTGACCCCTGAGGACAAGCTTGGTAAGTATCAGACCACATCTGAAGAGTTTGTTCACATTAGCATCAAGAAAAAATGATGAAGGATTGGAACTCACCGGTCTATGCATTCTTCCAACCAATCCCTGCTATCGAGGAGGCTGACAGACGGCGCTCGCACATTTTCAAGTGTTGCACAAGGGGATGTAAAGTCACCATCTGCAGGTACCTTGATACAACTGATGCACGGTCGACTGGAAACATGTGGAAGCACGCAAGGAAGTGCTGGGGTGAGGACAGTCTGAAAGCCACTGATGCTGCTAAGAACGCCACTGAAGTGCATGAAAAAATTGTTGGCAGTATCCTGCACACCGGATCAATCACACAGGCATTCAAGATGCAAGGAAAAGGAAATGCGACTTACTCGCACAGGCAACATACACGTGCTGAGACCAAGTAAGTTCTTGCTGTTGCTGAACTTGCCATCGCGTAACACCGTACACAGGGCAGAGATAGTCAAATGGGTGTGCGAGAGTCTGTGGCCATTTGCGATCATTAGTGATCGTGGCTTTCAATCATTGATGAAGACCGGACGCCCAGAGTACTACATACCTTCCATGTCAACTGTCTCGCGTGATGTTCGGCTTGTATTTGCAAGGACCCAAGTGAGAGTGGCTAAAATGTTGAAGGTAAGTTTCAATAAATCGACCATTGGTTGTTGAGCTTAAGGGACTGACCAGGAGTACAATGGTAAATTGAATTTCACTACGGATGCTTGGACTGCACTGAACCATTGTGCGCTCATTGCATTCTCGGTGCATCTGGAACACAAGGGGAAGTCGTTGAGTTTTCCGTTAGATATTGTCGAGGTGGCAAAGGTAACTTACCTTGGCGGATGCATGTGCTTGACTAACTCCCCTCAAGTCACACACAGGGAAGGAACTTGCAGTGGTGTTTCAACGGGTCCTAGAAGAGTTTGAGATTGATGAGAAGGTCAGTTCCCAATAGGGTGCCTCACCTTCATATAGATCTTGTGCATCACACAACAACGTGATGGTTGAGAAGCTGGGCAATACCCTGCTCGACTTTGGTGGAGCATCCACACATGTGCGGTGCTTCCTGCACACCACAAACCTCGTGGCAAAGGCATTGATCAGCGTGTTTGATGCATTGCCCAAAAAATGGGGCAAAGTCAGAGAAGGAGGGGAAATCATTGAGACAGGTGATGATGAGAGTGCTGACGAGGCGCGCTTGCTGAGGGAACTTGAAGAGTTGAGCGAAGGTATTGAACATGAGGACCTTGCAACATTCACGGAATGGGGCTTGACTGACAAAGAGAAATCAACAATGTTGACGGGTTTGTTGATGAGATTGAAGAGTTGAGCAACAGTAAATGCCAGGAATTGCTGAAAAGTATTTGGCCCATCAAGTTAGCACTCGTAAAGGTAAGAAACAGTCTATGCACCTTGTCTAGCACTGATTTCGAGCATGCCAACAGATTTGCAAGCTTGCATTCAAGCTCATCCACTCCACCACGAAGTTGTTGCCAGCATGGCACACAACCCTTGAGGCGATGAGGATGAAAGTAACCAACATGCTGCGTGATGTGTTGACCTGGTGGAATTCAACATTGGATATGCTGGAGTATGCACTGAACCATTGTCAAGCAGTCGATAGCATGACCCAGGACTGTGCACTGGGGCTGAGAAAATATGAGCTGGACGATGATGAATGGAATTTGTTGGAGCAGCTGCGTGATATCCTGAAGGTGCGTTGCAGTGGAGACGGTTTGCAGCTATTTGGCAAACAACTATGCACCAGATCCTGAAGGATGTAATGCTTTACTTCTCACATGCCACTGACATTCCCGCCATGGATCTCATCGACGAGAAGCTCACAACTTACTTGCTTGATCCAAAGTACAGCCCTGCTATCTGTGCTGCCGTCGGTCTTGCCAAGCAAACGCTCAACTGGTACTACCAACTTTCAGACAGTACAGAAGTATACAGGATCACCATGGGTAAGTGCTCCAGTACTTAGCATGTAAATGTACTAAAAGGCACTCCCTGTAGTTTTACATCCGCGACACAAACTTACATACTTCAAGAAAGCAAACTGGGAGGAGGGCTGGATCAACACTGCCAAGATGATTGTCCAGGACGCATTCGAGTTTTCATACACTGCTGAGGAGACTGGAGACTACGACAGGTTGGTTGAGGAGGTACCTAAGGCAAAACTTGTGCATAACGGGCTGTGCTATTTGCGTCAACTGAAGCTTGTGACTCAGATATCTTTAGGATAACATCTTCGACACTATGGTTGCCCTTGCCCCACCCAAATCCTCTGACATAGGTAACGAGCTCAAATGCTACCTCTGCGCTGACATAGAGTATGTCGCTGACCCTCTGGCCTGGTGGTACAAGCGGTGCACCATGTATCCGAGGCTGTCACGCATGGCAATGGACTACCTGACGATCCCTGGTAAGTACTACCACATTTATTTTAATGATGGCGGGTGAGCTCAGTAACTAATATTTGTTTTAGCTACATCCATTGATGTAGAACGTCTTTTCAGCCGCGGCCGTCTCATTGTCATACACACACGTTCCCGTCTTTCAGCTCAGTCCACTCGTGCACTGTTATGCTTGAGGGCTTGGAGCCTTCTCAACCTTGTCAAGACTGAAGATGTGGTGGCAGTGGCTGCCCTTCGTGATGTGGAGGGTGATGAAGAAGCTCTGGACAATGGTTGGGATGTTATTATAGTGTAGTACTTGTTCTATTTTCATAGTAGTGTATATGAGCATACCCATGGGTATGACCCACCATGGGTTGTACCCCAGGTTCAGTTTGCGAGACCCATGACAGATACCCATACCCAGTGTGTGGGTATGGGTAATTGCCGGGTATGGGTACGGGTACGGCCCCTGATACCTGGGGGTGTACCCATGCAGTTGCCTAGTCACTCATCCCTTAGCCCACTCATATCACACGAAACCACTGCATATTGACCCACCCATCACTCAAAATACCCTTACTAAAATAACCCCTCGGCCAACTCATATCACATGGATCTTTTATTACATCTCAGCCCATCTGTGCCCTATGAGTGCAACTCATAGGTCGGCAGACGATTGGCTGGCCCATGAGCCATGGCTATTTGTCAACCTTGGCTGTCCGTATACTATGGTACCAAAGCACTACATTGTGTGGGCACAGCACCCAACAAGTTGAATACATTTGACATTAACCAAGGATTTACTGCCCAGCAGAACATTAATATGGTGTTCCTTCATATTGACAAAGGGAAATACAAACAAGCCTGAAGCAGGTTGTCGCTTTACTACCTCAAGTGACTGTGATACAATGTGAACTCTTGATATATTGGAACTGTGTTTATTGTTCTATGGGACAGAGTCCTCTTGTAGATGGTATTGCATCTGAATCATTAATTTATATGGACTGTTCAGAAGGAAGACAACCACGTGTTTCGAGTGCTGAATCTTGCAATGTTCACGTATCTCCACTGGCCTGTGGCAGCACAACAAAAATAGGCACCAGCGTAATACAGTCTAATGCGGAATCACGATGATAAAAGAATATACCTGCTTCGAGGGCGAGACCTACATACCAAACACTCCGTCGAGGCTCGGCTCGGAGCGTGAGTTCTGAAATGAGTCCGGGTAAACATCGTAGCCGTATATACTTATGTAGTAAGAAATTCCTACGGTTTCTGAGTTCACGACTTGGACTTCTGGGACGGTTAATCCTCCTCTACACTTCAGTGCGAGTGCCCCATACTTTATAGCTTGCATTAGTCGTACATCGCGACTTCGCCTTCGAGACATTGACGATGCCGTTCTACAAAATGCTATGCATAGCCAGTCATTTCAGAGAATATGTACGTGTTACTCTTGCGTGCTTCCCAAAGCACCTTTCCCAATCGTGGACATGTGCGTTCACTGACTGGCCAATGGCAGAAACACATAAAAGACCTGGTAACAATGTCTGCACGGCATGTCATGGACCAGGGTGGTGTGGTGCGGAATATCGAGTTCTGGGGCACCCAAACTTTACCACACGTGATGAGGAGGCATAGGCAAAATTACACGGTCGGAGAGTGAGACTCAGTTTTCCCGCGTCTCGTTTGTATCACTGACCTGCCAGCTACTATATTCCAGTTATTGGACCATGTACTTTGACACGTCGCCAAGGATTGTCAATACATTAACTGCAATGATCCGGCGAGACCCACGCGTAATACGGTGGACGATGTTGAAGCAGGGTGAAAAGGTCGAAGATGTGGTGCTTCCTAGGGAGAAGACGGTAATGCGGCTGGACTACCTGAAACCGTCGAGAGAGAAGTCGTGGTCGGACCATGGCTCTTTCTAATGCGGCTTCACGGAACCCTTCGTACGTCGCGTAACATCACCACTAAAACCCGGATAGCGCGCTATGACCTTACTCAGATCTCAAACACGTGCCAAAAAGATACTGCCTGAGATGCGAATGGATTTACTTGTCAAGTCATGTTAGATTTGGTCCATATTGGCAAGGCGGGACATAAAGATAATACATTATAGTCCATTATGATGATATTTCGAACATTACAGATTCAGGTCTGGATGGTTTTGAAATATCAGGTGTTGCATTATTCTCCACTAATCTCGGCAGAAGACAGCTTTATTGGCTGGAAGACAACAGTAATTCCCAAAGATTTGCTCGTCACAGCGACTTTGGTTCATATTACATAGCTTGCTAATAAGCTCAACGGCAACAAAAGAAATGCCAAGTTGAGGCAATCAGATTCTTGGATTGCATGGTTCTTGCATAGCCTTGTCGGTGTTTGGGTTAATGGAGCAATGTTCTCAGTTTACCAAGCACTTATGATTAGTCATAACTGGAGTTAATCTACAATATAACTTCATCAGACAAAGCAACACTTGTCACTCCAGTCTAGTACCTGAAAACGGCGGGGATAGCTTTACATTGCTACTACTCCGCTATTGTTAATGTCGACCAGAGTGTTCAGATCATGCAAGAAGCAGGAAGTAGGCATATATCGACATACACGGCCAAATGTGTTAGACACTTGACGGAAATTCTTTGAATGGTATTTGTCATATACTGGTGGGTTGTGCCGTGAGCATGTGCCGAGTGTTTGTTTACCAATATATGCGAGGCATACCAAAATAATCCTGACACTGTTTTGAGGTCAGAATCACGTGACCTGACATTTGCGCTTACCATTAGTTCAAGTCAGTACAACCACAACACTAGAGTGCTAATGTCATTTCATTAAAAATATTGTAAGTGAACATTCCATGTACATTACAACTATTTAGAATGCTCTATGGAATTTTAGAGCCATGTTTTTGCTGTTTCGGGCTGTTCACGTCTGACTGCGATGGTGTCACATCCCGAAACTTCCCTAACCCATCCGGCCCAATTCCGAACCCCTATGATCAAATCCCGAATCCCGGGCCTTGGACTTTACCTTAGACAATTTCTCTTTCATTGGACATTCCGAACCCCGTACTTCCTGTCCCGGACTTTCACATTCCTGTCCCGGACTTTCCGCATTCCCATCCCGGACTTCCATATTCCCATCCCGAACTTTCATATTCCTATCTCGGTTATCTCTTGACATATGTCACTTTCCTTTGACACTTCTTGACATTTGCAGTTCCTATCGATAATTCCCTTCCCCCTTGCTTCGCAATTATTGCGCCATTGCCTTCAGTCATTATTCTCCCATTCTGATGCCATTTAGACTCATTCCTTATTTTCTTCCGGAAACCCGAAACTCCAAGTCATCCGACATACTTTAACATCTTTATATCTTCTGGACTCTTCAGTATATAAACCTGCGTGTACTCTCTGATATTTCCTTAGTTTGAATATCAACTAAATCCCGTTCTTTCCTGATCCACTCTGAACCTCCTCAGTCTTAAGTTGATCTTAGGATTGATCTCCGACCCTCCACTCCAAAATCAAGGAACAGAATTCGTACAGGGGCACAGCACATAAGCTGAAGCTGAAGTTCCTTACAACTCCGACCCCCCTCAGGAATTCCCGCCAATCTCCGCCTTCTCTGCACTCCAGACTATCCGGGAATTCCGGGAACAAACCTGGACTTAACAGATGGTATGGGAGGGAAGTGAGTGACAGGCACAGCTCTGTTAGGCAGAAACTGACCTGACTGGGTTGTGTTGAGACTGGGAAGACTAGCCCCAGCTGTGAAGGCAAAGATGTGGGGTGAGAAGGAGACAGCACTCCCAAACCCACAAGGGAAGGCTGTGCAAGAGCACTAGCAATCTGCAATCACCAGATTTTCAATATGCATCGGTGCAAGGAGCTCCAGTGAATGCCAGTACTGCAAGAAGGCATCTGATGACCACTGACCCAACACCTTCACAACATCAGGGGGAACACTGGCCACCAACAGCTCTGTGGTGCCCCCAATTCAGAAGGAATGTCCAGTGATAACAGGTATACCTGCAGCTGACCAGACTGCATTGCATCACAGGAGGAATTTCTTTTTAGTGAGGCACCACCAGCCTCGGACTGTCTGGTAAGTAAACAAAGGCACATTGACTGGCATGTTGTTCACCTCCAGGTGTTGCTCAATGGCTGCAATGGGATCTACCAAACCCCTCTGATGGCATATGCAAATGTCCTCACCCTTCGACTTTGCCACCTTCCTTTCATGAAGGTGGCATTTTCAGGAACCCTGTTCGTTAAAGGCAGGAGTGAGGTGATGATGACAGACCACTCTCCCTCCTTTAAAGGATTTCTCCCATTCCAACAGAATCTCCCCAAGCCAGCATTGACCCCAGAAAGCACAGCATATGGCCGCAAAACAATAAATGTCCATGCCATTTGCATGGTCCAAGGCACCTGCTAACAGCACCAACATCACATGTGTCACTGGGAGATGGGGGGCCTTCTTTGAGCTTGCCAGTGCAAGATTCCTTACGCCATTCAGAATGTAGCGTAACCTAACACCACCCTGCCATGCAACATTGTTGTAGATATGCCAAGCCTTAATCACTGCCATATAATTTTGAACAGTGTCACCTGCTAGGGAACCCAGGTGTGAGGCGGCGTAGGCACAGAGGGGCTCCTTGCTTGCAGGGAGCTGTGAAGGTGAAGCCACTCCTTTGTTCATGCAGAACCTTTGGAACTGTTGAACAACTCCACAATATTTGAGCAGCGTGGTGTCCACCCATGCATGATCCAGTGCGTGTCCTCACAGAGAAGCGGCACTCTTCCCCAATTGGCGCTGCCACACCATCCAGTGCTTTTATGAAGTGTGCCACTAAGGAAGAATTGCCAGCTCCATAATGTGACAGGTAGATGTGTGGGGCACACATGGTCAATTCACAGAGGCAGTTGGACCCGCAAGTGTGGCTGACAATGATGTAGTGGCATAAAAAACTGCAATGATGACAAAACACAAGTAACAACTACATAAGCCTAACCAGATTTTTTAGGTAGTGGGGTAAAGGTGGGGGATGGCTGCAATGTGAAACTGAAGTGGGAAAATGCCCACATGAAATTGTGTCAAAAATGTTGTCCACAGACTTTACCCATTCCACCAACAACAACCAAATATTGTGATCCTGAAAAGTGGCAATGATGTGATGTAAGATATTGTTTTGAACTGGGCTACAAGAGCAACTGGCCCTTAGCGCACCCACCACCCCCTTGTTGTCAGAGTGGAATAGTAAGTGGCAGTCCCTGAAACCCCCATGAAGCAGAGTACGCAGACCAAGATCTATTGCCATCATCTCTGCCCAACCTATGTCACAACCGCTAGTCCACCAACCTGGTAAGAGCTCCCAAGCTAACCAACGGCCATCCAACAGGAGGCCAATGCCAAAGGAAGTGGATGTGTCAACAAAGATGATGTTTGGCAAACATTTGGAGGGCATAGAAATAGCACACCTGCACCATGAGACATTGAGCATGTCCTTCCACCAGGACACATCCATCAGAATAGCTGCAGGAATGTGATGTTGAATGAATGGTTTAGAGGTGTCCTTGAAGGAGGAAGACAGCTTGTAAAAGGAAGGCAGATGACTCCATCCATGTGACAGCATGTCAAGTCTGGGTTCAATCCCGGAATTCCCAGATAGTCTGGAGTGCACGGAATGGCAGAGTCGGTTGGGAATCCCTGAGGGGGGTTGGAGGGGCAAGGAACTTTGGCTTCAGCTTATGTGCCGCACCCCTGTATGAGTTCCATTCCTTAATTTCAGGGCAGAGGGTCGGAAGACAATCCTAAGGTCAACTTAAGGACTGAAGTGGGTTTCAGAGTGAAGTGGAGACTTTGCAGGATGGAACGGGATTTAGTTGATATTTGAACTAAGGAAATATCAGAGGGTACAAGTGGGTTTATATACTGAAGAGTCTGGAAGATATAAAACTGTTAAAGTATGTTGGATGAATTGGGGTTTTGGGTTTCTGGAACAAAGTAAGGGGATGATTTGGAATGGCATCAGAATGGTGGAATAATAACTGAGGGCAATGGTGCCATAATTGTGAAGCAGGGGGAAAGGGAATTATCAATAGGAACTGCAGATGTCAAGAAATGTCAAAGGAAAGAGACATATGTCAAGAGATAGCCGAGATAGGAATACGAAAGTCCAAGATAGGAATATGAAAGTCCGGGACAGGAATGCAAAAGTCCGGGACGGGAAATATGGGGTTCAGAATATCCAATGAAGGAGAAATCTTCCAAGGTAAAGTCTGAGGCTTGGGATTTGGGATTTGATCATAGGGGGCCAGAATTGGGCCGGATGGGTTAGGACAGTTTTGGGATGTGACACAGCACAAGCGTGCAGTGCTGCAAACAGCCCACCATGCTCTGGCAGTCTTTGAGGGAAACAGATGTGCCAGGAACCCAAGACTGGAGTTGTGTAAGGTACTTTTCCTGCTTCTTGAGCAGAATCGCAACAGTCCTATCTGCCAGGTCCCACACAGAACTCAGGTAGGGGAAAGATGCAGCAAAAGGGATGTGCTTATCTAGGGCCCAAGGCCAACTCAATTGCTCAGCCACCCTGAAAACTAAGGACTCGCCATACATATAAGAGGAACTGGTGGACAAGGAGGGGGAAATGGGGAAATGGAAGAAAACATGGTTGTCGGCCCAGTCAATGCCTTGGTGTAGAACAATGGTTATGATTGCATTCCCGGGGCAGTTAAAAATTGGGCTAGAGCTTGCACAACCAAAACAGGCACAGTGGTCTATATACACCAAAAGGGCTGCAAGCTGGCGGCGGGACCCCCCGAAGTGGGTGCAGCCACAAGGTCTGCACCCACATTCTGAGGCGCTGAATCAGGGCCATGGGGCGCTGCACGCTGTGCAGCATGGATGGGCAAAGAGCCCTCTGGCACAGGATACAATGAATTGGATGCAGACCCTGGCGCCATGGACCCCCCACGAGGGGCGGGTGGCATGATCCCAGCCAAACCTGGCAGCGGACCTTTGGAACCAGTCCAGTAAGCATTGATGATTTGCTGCCACATCACATCCTGCCATATCGCAGGGTTGATGGAGTTGGTGGCAGTGATGTAGTGGACATGCAGATGAATATCGTAACACAGCAGCAAAGGAAATAAGTCCCAGAAATCCGGACACTGCATGATTGTGTTGAAATGCTGCTGCCATGCATCTGCAATGTTGTCACAAGCAGGTGAAGGCAAGTACCAACGGATACATTCCATCAGACATGGAAATGCATGAATCCATTCCTGAGCTGTGAGGGAATCCTCATCCTTCACAGAGATGCACATGGACGCCAGGTTTAACACACCATTCCTGACAGACAGTGACTGACCAGAGTCCTCCTTGGCTGCCAAGGAGGCCGAGGTGAGTGCCCGTGTGGTCAATGCAGTCAGTGGGATATGGACATTCCAGTTGGCCTTTATGATGTTCACCACCTTTACGGGAAGGGAGAGATCATGCCCATTGAGCTGGACAGATGTCGACGGCAACAAGTGCACTGCCGAGGCAGTCAACAGCTGCTGGAAACCAGGCAGCAGTGTGCATGCAATGGGATCAGGCAGATCTGATGACAGGTGTAAGCAGTGTGAAGGTGGAGGTAAGGCAGGAGAGGGTAAAAGGGTGCATACATGCAGACAGTAGGTGAGGAGGGCCATGTACAGTGGGTAGAGGTACAGTAGTAGTGGGTACGGTAGCAGTGGGTAAAGGCAGCAGGTAAAGCCCTGGGGTAAGGAGTGGGTAGGGGTACGGTGGGTAAAGGACAGTGGGTAAGGAAGCATGCACATGCAGTGGGTAGAGGTACAGTGGATAAAAGACAGTGGGTAAGGAAGCATGTGTGTGGTGGGTGTTATGCTGATGAGGTTGTGAGAGCTCAATCAGATAACACCAACAAGTCCTATTGCTGAGTAGGACAAGATCTATCAGAAGTCTTTACTGGCAGACTATAGGCCAATCAGTGAAGCAAGTTCTCAGACCAAGAGATAGCTTGTTAAGCTATGTATTGCATAGATCTAACTTGGGTTGTAACCAAGTAGAGTACAGGTCTTTATACTATAGGGAATGGCACATGGACCAAGGTATCCAAAGTAGGTATCATCCAAGAAAGGTAACTAAAGATAAGAGGGATAAACACCATTGGGTGGAAGGTCATAGAATATGAAAGAAGAAAGATAAGGCCAGGGACTTTGCCTGGAGTCACTGGTTGTACAAAGGATCAAAAGAGAAAAGAGGTCATGTGATGGAATAGAGTCACATGAGAAGGAAAAGAAAAAGGGCTAAAATAGTTTTACTGTAACAGTGGAAGCAGGCAAAACAAAACAGGAGTGAACATCACTCACCGAGAAATTGCTGCATAGGCAGGCCAGCAAGCAGCTCAGAAAAATCCAACCCCAGTGCAACCTCAGCAAGCAGCTGCGTTGGGCACCCCATGGCCAATCTTCCTGAGGGCCTCCACAAAAATAGTGCACATATAGAGGCCATCTGCTGAGTGAACTGACTCCTCCACAGAAGGACAGGCAGGACAGACCACCAAACAACCAAGGATGGAGGCCAGTGGGATAGGAGCTTGGCATGCAGGGATGTGGAGCATGACAGGCCCCTGCTGGGTGCAAAACCCTGAAGCTGCATGGGGAGGCGAGGGGACAGCAGCATCAACTGCCCTGCCCTTACCCTTCACCCGCTTCAGAGGCATGCCCAACTGGCCAGCTAAAAACCCACCTGAGCGAGCCTGAGAATCATGCTTGGATGATTTATGAGATGGCATGAAAACCATGCGGGAGACAACAGGATCATCAGAGGGTGCCTGGAGGTGCATGTCCATGTCTGGAATGTTCTCTGCAAGTGTGACAGCACTGTCAATGTCCACCCGAGAGGGGGAATGTTCCAGGTCTGACTCTGAGCTTGTACACCCAGAGGTTTCCCCACACTCAACCTCAGCACCACTGCCACCAGGGGAACGGTTGACTGACCACTCACGCACCCCGGTCACAACAGGAACAAAAGTCTCAGGAGGGGAGTCAAAAAGACGAACTGCTGCCGAGCGGCCACAAGCAGCACAACGAGGCATTCAGAGACAGGGGTAGGTCTGGCAATATCAGGACAGCAAAAAAATGTAACAAACAACAAAACAAAAAGATATATGTACCGTGAACCACAGCTGACATCGTGGAAGAGGAGCAAAAGGCAAATCAACCGTAAGGGCAGTTTTTTGTGTCATGATGGCAGAGCCCAAAAAGACTCCACTGAAACCTTCATTCCTCAGAAACGGTGGCTTACATGATTGTGTAATAGTAATGTACATGTATAGGCCAAGCCTCAGAAATTTCTCCCAGTGCCGCAATTACCTTGTGGAAGCAGTACATATAATATTGATAACAGACTGTAAAGAAGGATTGGTGGTGCAGTGGTTAAGCATGTCTTCATGTCTTGCTGTTGTCACATCCTGAAACTTTCCTAACCCATCCAGCCCAATTCTGGCCCCCTATGATCAAATCCCAAATCCCAAGCCTTGGACTTTACCTTAGAAGATTTCTCCTTCATCGGATATTCTGAACCCCGTATTCCCCATCCTGGACTTTCACATTCCTGTCCCAGACTTTCATATCCCTATCTTGGCTATCTCTTGACAGATGTCTCTTTCCTTTGACATTTCTTGACATCTGCAGTTCCTATTGATAATTCCCTTTCCCCCTGCTTCACTTGCACCATTGCCCTCAGTTATTATTTCACCATTCTGACGCCATTCCAAATCATCCCCTTACTTTGTTCCAGAAACCCGAAACCCCAATTCATCCGACATACTTTAACATTTTTATATCTTTCAGACTCTTCAGTATATAAACCCGCTTGTACCCTCTGATATTTCCTTAGTTCAAATATCAACTAAATCCCGTTCCATCCTGCAAAGTCTCCACTTCACTCTGAAACCCCCTTCAGTCCTTAAGTTGACCTTAGGATTGTCTTCCGACCCTCTGCCTTGAAATTAAGGAACAGAACTTGTACAGGGGCGCAGTACATAAGCTGAAGCCGAAGTTCCTTGCCCCTCTGACCCCCCTCAGGGATTCCCGACTGACTCCGCCATTCCGTGCACTCTGGACTATCTGGGAATTCCGGGATTGAACCTGGACTTGACAGCTGTGTTGTTTCCAATTACTCAGGTTCGAGACTCATTGGCAGTATTTTTTTAGTTCTATATTATTCTCTGCTTTTGCCTTGAGTTACATGCTACTACTGGCAAACATAACATCAGGCTGCCAAACCCTGATTCAGCATTCGACAGAAATCTTCAGCCACACATTGGTCACACGTTCACATGACATTGACCCCTGTCACATCCTGAAATTTTCCCTCCCATATGACACACTTCTGGCCCCTTATGATCAAACCCTGAACCCCAAGCCCCGGACTTTACCTTAGAAGATTTTCGCCTTCACCTGATATCCCAAATCCCATATTTCCCATCCCAGACTTTCACACTCCTATCTTGGCTATCTCTTGACATATGTTCCTCTCCTTTGACATCCCTTGACATTTACAGTTCCTATCAATAATTCCCTTTCCCCCTGCCTCACAATTATTGTGCCATCATCCTCAGTTATTATTTCATCATTCTGACACCATTCCGATTCATCCTCTTACTATACTCCAGAAACCCAAAACCCTGATTTGTCCAATATACTTTAACAGTTTTATATCTTCCGGACTCTTCAGTATATAAACCCACCTTTACTCTGTAATATTTCCTTCAATGACATGCTGTCAGACCAACCATCATTTGTGCACTTTGAACCAATTCACATAAGGGTATACCTTGGAAACCAAGCAAGATGATCAATATGTCAAAGGATTCCTAGCAGTACTACATCGTCTATAAGCTGGATTCTACCTTGTTGAGTAGCTTGTGGGTGAATGTGACTAGAAATATATTGGTGGCCTCTGGTGGCAGTCCACAGTGTTCCCAGGCCATGTCATGTTTGCCTTGATGCAAGGGCTCACGAGGATATGAAGGTGGAGAACATTGAGATGCAGGTTGAGCAGGACCAACCAGCTGATGGCTTAAAGGATGGTATGGTTGAAAACTTGGACCAGGTGACCAGATACAAGGGGGAGGGTGCAACACAGATGTGGAGGGAACACATAGGGGACAATTAAAGTATTCCCAGTACTGACCAAGGCCATGTGCTGTGGATGAGCATAATTCCTCTGTGGGAACTTGCTGCTGAGGGACAGGATGGTGGAGAAGGATATTGGTGCCAGCAGGTCCACATATCACAATGTTGCATGGATCTGGGAAGTTATGATGATGAGGTGGGTGCAAGGGAGTGAGATGGTATATGTTGCATCTCATCGAGTAGGAGGACCACCCCTGAAATGTCCGGGAGATGATCAACCACCAGCCGGGACAGGCAGGGGCAGCAAGTGGACATTATTGCCACTTGACAGCTGACATGAATCAGACCTGAAAAGAGGACACAAGGACAATGTTGATGTTGAGGTTGCCTGCAAGAGAAGTGAGGGACAAGTAAGACCTGGCACAACAGCACAAGCATATGCATATGCTGTAGGGTGCACATCTTGGGGGCCAGGTGCTGCAGGGAGCTGACTTCCTGTAGCCTGTGTGTTTTTCAACAGCTGCGGGCACTGTGAGATGATGTGGTTGCTTGGGTCAAGCTCACTGGTGTGGGCGTAGGCATTGGTGACATCAGAGATCAGGTTGTCACAGCTCTCATAGAGGCTGCTGAGATCAAACTATACTTCAGAAATGTATGGGTTAATCCTGATAGCTCATGTTAAGTCCGGGTTCAATCCTGGAATTCCTGGATAGTCTGGAATGTGCGGAAGGGCGGAGTTTGGTGGGAATTCCTAAGGGGGGTCGGAGTGGTAAGGAACTTTGGCTTCAGCTTATGTGCTGTGCCCCTGTACGAGTTCTGTTCCTTGATTTCGGAGCGGAGGGTCGGAGATCAATCCCAAGATCAACTTAAGGACTGAGGAGGTTCAGAGTGAAGAGGATCAGGAAAGAACAAGATTTAGTTGATATTCAAACTAAGGAAATATCAGAGAGTACACATGGGTTTATATACTGAAGAGTCCAGAAGATATAAAGATGTTAAAGTATGTCGGACGAATCGGAGTTTCGGGTTTCCGGAAGAAAGGAAGGAATGAATCGGAATGGCGTCAGAATGGTAGAATAATGACTGAAGGCAATGGCGCAATAGTTGCAAAGCAAGGGGGAAGGGAATTATTGATGGGAACTGTAAATGTCAAGAAGTGTCAAAGGAAAGTGACATATGTCAAGAGATAACCGAGATAGGAATGCGGAAGTCCAGGACGGGAAGTACGGGGTTCAGAATGTCCGATGAAAGAGAATTTGTCTAAGGTAAAGTCCGAGGGCCAGGATTCGGGATTTGATCATAGGGGTTCGGAATTGGGCTGGATGGGTTAGGGAAGTTTCGGGATGTGACAGCTCACAAATATGCATCCAGTGTGTCCCAGAACTGATCAATTTGGAAATGCAAGATGCCAATGGACACCAGAACATTGAGTTGCATCCCTCATGAAAAACAGCCTGCTGATAGGCCTTGTTGTACTTTTGGCCTCCCATATAGGCATGACAAAGAAGGTACCACCTTTCTGCATGGAAGGGCCTGCAAATGGCAATTAAGAAGAAGGTGAGCTACTGATAATGACGGGGACATACCAGCTTCAAGGTTCTTCATGAGACATTGAATGGCAAGTTCCTGGTTCTGGAAAGAGGACCCAACTGAGTTGTTGAAAAACCTTGGCATGGCCAAGGTTATCAGCAACAACATGTTTGTATGCATCTTTGGCACAGACATGCTAGGATAAAATATTAGTGATTTTCTAATCTGAATCAAGTGAACTTACATCTTTCTGCTGTTCATACATGTGGCCGATTTGGAACCGCATGTCTGCATGTGCAAGAGGACTGACCAGATTTCGGAGTATATGGTTGAAACAAGTGAGGGACTCCTCATATTTGGCTTGCTGTTTATAGATCATACCAAGACAAAGGAGGGTCTTGTTTGCCTTGTTGAAATCTAATCTTGGTAGGTCTGGGTGATGGAAAGTTGATTAGACTGCGGTATGCTTGTGCCAACACTCATTGAGGGTGCAGGCAATTGGGGAAGCTGGACCAGAGCAAGGTGAGGGTGCTACAAGCCACATCAGCACTTCAAACACATAAATATTAGACAGGGGTGGAGCATGACACAGGCCACAGTGTTGTCCTCTCTCAGGCTTACCCTAGTTGAAAGATTGGACAAGCTGGATGAGGCATGCAATAACGAAGATTCACTGGATGTAAGTGCCATGGACATGTGACCACTAGTAGATGGCAGTGATCTGCATCATCCTGTGGTATGGGTTTTGATTGTCGGTGTGGTTGATTGACTTGCCCATCCTAAGTGTAAGTTGCAGAGTCATATTTCTAGAACATGTATCCCTATCATGGATGTTTGACCTTGTAATTTGCTCTGCTGGAAGGACTGTACCACTAGAGTCTGTAGATTGTGTAAACCAGTGAGTAGTGGACAGGGGTGGCAGTTCACAACAATGAAGGAGTGAAAGCAATAGTTCATGCTACATCTCAGAGGATGAAGGGGAGACATTAAAAGAGGGCTGATGGAAAACTCAGATGGCCACTGGCACACAGAGGTGGCAGAGGCCCATCTTGGATTCTTCTTTGCAATACCCCAGAGGCTCAGATCGTCCAAATGAAAATACTGGTATCAAAGATGTGGAACTGACCACCAGCAAATGGACAGTCTTGCATCCGCTTACCTCAGTGTGGCTGTGGCACCTGTGGCACCTGGGCTGGGGGGGAGGGCACAGCAGCTGGCTCCTTGGTGTGGGTGGAATTCTAGGTATCTCTTGCCTGCCCAGTACCCTATAGTAGTGGTGGGGCTCGGACTCGGACTCAGGACAACAGGATGAGGGGGGACAAAGCTTGTGGGGATGAAAACAAAACACGGTGACAAGGACATGACAGACTGGCACACTCACTTCCTGTGGCAAAGTGGGAATGAGGACGGGGCCTGCAAGCGTGACCTGGCATAGGTTGCCATGGTTGGTGGTTCATGTGGACCCGTGGCTGTTGTTTGGCAAGGTGCCTGTGTGCTTAGCCAAGGACTGTTGTTTTCCTACCCTAGGACTGTCTTTCTGCAGGTAAGCTCGTTCTGCTGCTCCTCCATGTTTGACTGATGGTCTCTGCCAAAAAACAGACTGTCCATCTAATGATTGTGCAGAATGACAGCCCTGCACTGTCAAAACAGACTATCTGTCTGATGATTTTGCAGAATGACAGTCTCGTTCTGCCACCTCAGACTACATAGTCTGAGGGTCTTTTTTTCTTCTTTTTCTCCTTTTCAGTGTCTGAACTTTCCCTGCTTGAACATTTCGTCCCCTCATACATGCCTCCCTGCTCCCTGCTCACTGGTGCTGTTAGTCATTGGCTACCACACCTCACATGTGTCTGGGTCCCCCCATTCACATACCATAATGAGCATCAATGGGCTCTGGGAGGTGAGATGGCAACTTTCTGTTGTCTCCATTGGTGTTGACTCACAATGTGACACAGGTCTTGGCCCTGCCAGTCAATGGACATCCATGACAGCCCTGGCGGTGGAACACCACTTTGACAGTGGCCCACCAGTGATGCCATACAT
Source organism: Gyrodon lividus (assembly GCA_014904945.1). Taxonomy (NCBI): domain Eukaryota; kingdom Fungi; phylum Basidiomycota; class Agaricomycetes; order Boletales; family Gyrodontaceae; genus Gyrodon; species Gyrodon lividus. The sequence goes on along the minus strand of MU127420.1, from coordinate 907,585 downwards.
GGTCGGCGTCAATGTGAGGTAAACATTTGGCTTGCAATGCATGCATGTGCCAAGCTGTCACTGATTATTTAGCAAAACTTGCTAGTATCTGGTTTGAACAATGCCAGCAAATCCACAGAGTGGGATGAATCCTGCTCTGTGGGTCTTCTTCTTTCGCCTCACTCACCCAACACCCCATCTGCCTTGTCTTCTTCTATGATGGCCCTGAACGACCAGAGTCAAAGCAGGGCATGCATGTCTCCACATGTGGCCATTGAATGGTCAAGCCAACCTGTCATATGCTTGATGCATTCAACATCCCATGGTGTGAGGTAAGCTAGGCCATCACCATCATGATGTCTGATGCTGACAAGCCACTGATACATGTCTGCAGGCATGTGGTGAGGCAGAGGCTGAGCTTGCCTCCATGAACATGCATCACATCATTGATGCTGTTCTCACTGACATGTTTGTGTTCAGGGCACAGACTGTCTTTCAAAAGTATGTGCCAGTACCCCATGCTTGCCACCACCCACCCTGACAGCCCAGTGCAGCTCCAGCCTCAACCCCAAAGGCAAGATCACTCTCTACGAGGCTCACAACATCCTGCACAGTGTCTCCCCACAGCTCACCCATGAGGGCTTCCTCCTGATGGCTGTCCTCTGGTGGTGACTGTCACATCCCAAAACTTTCCTAACCCATCCGGCCCAATTCCGGCCCCCTATGATCAGATCCCAAATCCCGAGCCTCGGACTTTACCTTAGAAGATTTCTCCTTCATCAAACATTCCAAACCCTGTATTTCCTGTCCTGGACTTTCGCATTCCTGTCCCAGACTTTCATATCCCTATCTCGGCTATCTCTTGACATATGTCTCTTTCCTTTGACATTTCTTGACATCTGCAGTTCCTATTGATAATTCCCTTTCCCCCTGCTTCACAATTATTGTGCCATTGCCCTCAGTCATTATTCCACCATTCTGATGCCATTCCAATTCATCCCTTACTTTCTTCCAGAAACCCGAAACTCCGATTTGTCCAACATACTTTAACACCTTTATATGTTCTGGACTCTTCAGTATATAAATCCGCTTGTACTCTCTGATATTTTCTTAGTTTGAATATCAACTAAATCCCGTTCTCTCCTACTCCACTTCACTCTGAACCCCACTTCAGTCCTTAAGTTGACCTTAGGATTGTCTTCCGACCCTCTGCTCTGAAATTAAGGAACAGAACTCGTACAGGGGCACAGCACATAAGCTGAAGCCAAAGTTCCTTGCCCCTCCGAACCCCCTCAGGGATTCCTGACCAACCCCGCCATTCCGCGTGCTCCAGACTATCCAGGAATTCCGGGATTGAACCTGGGACTTGACATCTGGCAAGAATTAATAAAACAATACTATTAAACATTCTCATCCCAAATTTCCAAATTTCCCTCATCTCAGTAAACTGCCTTGCCTCTGCTGGTCTTTCCACAGCCTTTCCAGCTGGTTCCAACACATGCTATGTCCAGAAGGACCAGAACACCATACTTGTTGCTGTACACAAAAATGGACTGTACCATGTAAGAGGTATTCCAGACAATCAAAGGGAGGCTGCACTTGCAACTGCAAACATAAACCTCCTACGTTGATGCATGGGCCACATCTCCACAAACCACATTCTACCAATGGTAAAATCTGGTCATGTATCATGGCGCCGCACAGCCGCAGCACAGCATGTAAGTTTGTAATGAAGTTTTTATTGCCAGATCTGCAACACTATCTATTGCAGTACAATGAATTGTAAATGAAGATCATGGTGTACATCATGTTAGCATGATGAGTCCATCGCGCTGATGTCGAGATTCCAGTGCTTGGTACTATGCTGGGCACGAAGCCGTACAACTAAGTTGTTCACTGATACACATTCACTCACCATCGTGGACAAGAAGCGAGTCAAAGCTTCCAGCCTTCCACACAACCCCTTGACACGCCAAGGGCGGATAATCGCAAGGAATAATATATATCCTACTCTCGGAGCTGTGAGAAGCCACACAAACGTGTTGTACCCGATTGTACTACACACTCGTGTAGATGACGCAGAGTCACAGACGAAACATCATGGTGCGACCTCCTTCCCCGCGTGTTTATTTTCTCGTTTAACTTTTTTTCCCTTGGAGCCATCGCCCTCTCTGTCACCGCCAGCACGCTCTCCTCGACGCTTCCGCTTCTTGGCTTTCCTCTCTAGTCGTTCAGCCTCTTCTTTTTCACGTTTAGCTTTTTGAGTCGCCTCGTCTGTGAGCTTTGCGAGGTGTCTGAAGCCATCCTCGTCCTCTTGTCCCTCCTCGTCCTCGTCTTCGTCCATCTGATCGTCGTCTGCCTTCCGATGTTGATGAGAATAGAAATCAGGACGTTTGAAGGACTTCGTGACTGGGGACGCAGGTGTGGAAGCGCGGGAACCAGGATGCTGACTGCTGACCTGCGGGACGTGCTCAAGATAGAAAGGGTCTGGTTGGATGGACCCTTGTAGAGAAAGCATCTCGTTTGCCACAGTCAATCTGCGTTAGACCACATGTTAAATATGACTCGTCCAAAGACTGAGAAGTAGAATTGAAGGACCCATCGTTTGATTGATGGGCGCGAGGGAGATTGGACAGGATTTGGACGTACCCAATGACCGTGAACTCGAGGTAGCCATCTGGATCCCCGAGTTGTCCCCCCGTTAAGTGATGTACCCAGCGACCATTGCTCTCTGGTTCTCGGGTCTCTCCAGAATTTTTGCCCTCGTCACCACTAACACCCTTCATCTCAACATCTCCCTCTCCGTCCATCTCGCCTTGATATTTCCCTTCGTCCCAACCTCTTCCTTCTCCGAACTCTGGGTCGTTTTCTGCTGCTCCATACTCAAATACCCACTGGTCCTGCGGGATATGATGTCGGGGGATCGACACATTGAAAGTGCGGTGTACAAGAAGAGAGACGTGATCAGGCGAGCATAGGTTTATCTTGCCAACTGCATGCGCGCAAAATAATGATGGTCATGCGGCAGATAATTCCAGTGTATGGGAGGAAATATGAATATGAATGATAGAAACATGAAACCAGTTACAGGAAACAAGACCAGAAACCATGATTCTCACCGAGTTTCATGGAGACACAGGGACTCCAAACTGTCGCATCGAAGCCCACGTTACACACGGCAAAGGGGCAGTCACCGCGTATACTTGCAGTCTGAGTCAAAAACCGTAGATTTGAATGGGCAAGGAGAACTCCTTGCAACGTTGGTATATATCTGCGAGGTTGAACGACGAGATTAGCGATTAGCACTTGCTCATCAGTCAATACCTCAGGTAGTGAAGAAATTCGACACTCACCGCATAACCATACTGTCGAGCATCTCTTCCACCCCAACTCGCAAGTCGCTTGCGAAAACAGGCGGTATGGACAGGACAAGACTCGCGTTAATTACGCGGAACTCACCCGATGAGTTCAGCGCACACGATTTGCCCTTGTCTTTGGCGGGCTTTCTCTTCTGCGATTTCGTGGTGTCACTTGGTGCATTGGTCGATGTTTCATTGGAGTGCTCCTTCGGAGTTTTGCCGATTTTTTCATTTGCCTTCCTTCCTTGTGGGTGAGGCACGACTAGAGCAACCGACTGAACCAATGTCTTGTTGTTGCGTTTTTCTTTTGTCTTCTGTAGTGCACTAGGGGTTTCGTCGGCATATTCCTCTGTGGAATGATGTTTCCGTTTTTTGGACTGAGAACCTGAGAGAGTGCTGGTCATGATGAGATATGTCGAATGACAGGGTAAGATTCCGTGGCTGCCTGTTAACCCCGTACAGATGCCAAGGGATGAGGGTGTTCCGTCAGGATATCGAGTAGGAGCGCCTTGTCAAGCTTCGGAGGATCGATAATATGCCCTGACACCGTGCTCTGTAGTGAGCAGGTTCTGGTAGAAATTTTGAAGGCCACGTGACTTGAATACATGGACATCCCTTCGTCGGTTTTGCTTTCTCCACTGTTCCAGGGAAACCACCGCCAACTTTTCAAGGGTTCATCGCGAGTTCGGCGGTGTCCTAATGGTGCGTACTCATCTCCGTTGCTCCGAAGCGCAGTCATGATATTGAGATATTCTTATTAGTCTGCACCGAAGATCCTCATCCAAATTGTTTTAACTGGCGCACAGATATTCGGGAAAGCCCTGTTTGAAGCCGGCAAGCAGGCTGCCAAAAGTACGATGTATACTTGCGTCTACTTGAGTTCTTTTACTGAAACTCTGACATCTTAATCAATTTTCTTTGACGGTCCCCTCGCCTAGATGCCAAACACCGTCCAGAGGCAATAAGTTCTGACGTCGCAGGCGTGCGCGGTGCTACTTCTGGGTCTGTGACTGACAAGTTGACGCGCGACCATCGCATGACCCTGGACGAGGCACATCTAATTTTGAATGTGAAACGTGGAGAGGCTCTGGAAAATGTGTTGAATGTGAGTCCAGACGGCCTTGTTGTCGGTCGTGACTGCGAACGCGATGGTGGAGCTGATTATATATTTTCACATACTCAGAACTATGAACATTTGTTCAAAGTAAACTCTCCTCGACCTGTTCCAGACCCTTCAGCAACTGGGGCACGGCCCAGTAAACAACCACCACCGCTCACACATTCACATTACCTGCAATCAAAAGTTGTACGAGCCCGCGATCGAATAGAGGCGGAACTGCGTATAGCACAGGAGAGCGCACCTGCGGAAGCCGCAAAACCGGGAGCAGGGACCAAGTCAACTGGTCCAGGATCAGGACCAAGTCCAGGGTCGAGTTAACGAGCTTACGGTCCTCGTTGCAGGTTCTGCTGATTGATCACTCATCCCCTTTCGCTGATTTTCCTGCTATAGAGATCACCTACCATCCCCATTCATTCATATGTTTTCTGCATACACATGACATACGCAATAGCGACTAATGGATAGCTGACGCTGCAAGGGACCGAGGAAGAGTTCGCTGGTTACACGAAAATTTACAATGCAAAGCCTTGCGTCTACACCAATTGGGGCTTTTGTCAGACGACGAGCAACCTCAAGATGTGCAACTTCGAAACCCTTCTTCTGAGGGTGCATCACAAAGGCAAGAAGCGGGGATAACCTCCGAGAGCTCTTGAGACTCCTCCCTTTCACGCTCCATAAAATGGGATCACCCAGCAGCTTGCAACCAGTTGTAGAGAATGCTGACAGTCAGCACGCTCGAAGCTGAGGGTAAAACTCTAATATGTAAAATTTAGAAATTTCGATAATGTCCACCGAACTTTGCCGAACCTCTGGACGTTTGGGCACTAGATTCCAATAAACGCCGGGCCCCTGACTGGATAAATATTAGTGAGCCGTCGCTCCTTCTTGCTGCAGGGTTCTGTCTGGAGTGTAATGGGGTAGTTCTAAAGAGTATCCAATGGTAAGCCCAATGAGTCAAATCATTATCGTACCTACAGAGAACTAGTTTCTGTCTTCCCCCGTGCTCCTGTCTGGGACTTTCGCCAAGCCTTCACCTCTCGCCTCCGGACAAGCCACCGGAAGAACGGTAGAGTGATGCACGAGATGACAGTCGTACCCCAAAATTGAGACCAACTGAGAAACGATGATCGTGTTAAGAATTGAATTGGTCCAACTTAAGCCGAAAGGCATAACGTACGCTGGTTTTTCGTATTGAAGACAACCGTTCGGACTGTCCTGGAGACGTTAAACGACATTGCATACCCACAGCGAAATATAGCAGGGAGTATTTCGATGAGGTAATATACGACAGAGACGTTGACTGCGCGACGAAGCCGTGGGTCAGCATGCCCCTACTCGCGTGTACAAAATTGAAGCCCACCGATGAGCCATAAGACGAAAAAGAGACTGGAATGCATCTGACTGTTATGATGCTAACCATTGCCTCTAAAGCCAAACCCCTGTTTATGTGAGATTTTTCATTCAAGGTAAGACGACTGGCACAAAAAGCCCGTACAGCGCAGCCATCGCCATCCAAGACATCACGAGGTCAGAGAATTCACTGACTGAGGTGAAAAAGTACAGTGTAAAAGGCCATAGCAATCGCATCAAAATCAGTGACTTCAGCTTCAGGCGTTTACTGAATCCACTTCCGACGTTCGCAGCCAAAAGCTGAATCTGAATGAATGGAGATACATTAACTGTGGATATGGTTTATGGAACGGGACTCACTGTCCATATGAACTATAATCCCAGTCAGTAATTTATGAAGAGTTGGACTATGGCTTGCCGCGAGAATCAAGAGGTATATAATCTCGACAAAATCTACAGTAGATGCCCCGAATCAAAACGTCAGCACCATTTCCTAACCTCGTGACAACGGAAACATACACAAGAACATTGAACGGTCTCAGCTCGTACATTGCGTAGCTGAGAGGTCGTGTCACAAGCAACGGGGGAGTGTTCATCAAAGCAGGGAGGGGTCCGGTAGATAAGCTAGTTGTCTCGCGAAAGCAATACCGATATTTGTGAGGACAGTTTGCAACTAGCATGGGATTCCATGTGATCGAAAAATTGCAAGGAGTTCAAGCAATCATACCATTGGCTAAATGAAGGTGCGGCTGGGGAAAGGACGTTATCAGATATCACAACAATGTTGAAGTGTAAATGCTCACTATATGTACGTCGTCTTGATCCCTCGCCTCTGTCAGATATGCGCTGACTGCCTGGGAAGTATTGTACGATGCATCGCTCGAACATATCGCAGCAAGCAAGTTGTTCGTGATTCCTGGGTTTACTGCGGGACGATTTGTCAGAGTGACTAGCACCTCACAACTTTAGAACAAGGGGTTGCGTACCAGTAACAGCTACCCAGCAACGATCATCAAGAAGAGCCTTTTGGACATCCGAGGGTCCATTCGGGAACTCTGGAACATCGACCACGAGCCACGACAATCGCTCTTGTCTGTGTATACCAGATAGTGTGCACTGCGAAAGTGCCTGGCCTATTTGTCCTCCGTCAAAGTCCTTCATAACAAATATTGTTCTGAGCGTAAGTGATTCCGAGTCCTTTGAAGAACGCACAACAACATATCCAGATAGATTCACAATATTTGTCGAGGACCTGCCGAGAACCGCCCAGTAGATAAACAAGATGGTCAGTATAGTGAACCAGACCAGTCCCACTGCTATCAACTGATTCTGAGCTTCGAGTCACGTTCTCATGGCCGTGACGGTGCCCCCATCTCCATAAAAAAGCCACGAGAGGACGGTTCGTTCTCCATCTCGATCGGCGATGTGGCTACATCAATGCTAAGGCTTCTATTGGTTTAAACGTCGTGCGCCGTGTCGTCTGTTGCTACTGAATGATGATTCGAGGCAGGCTACTGCTCGGGATTTGATTGTGCCATACTGGTCGTGACAATTGTGGACATGAGCTATGTGCTTCTACGACGTAGACTGGCGTCGGATTGTTGCGTGAACTGGTCAAGTCATGGAAGTTAGCTGACTCGGAGCCAGCGAGATTGAGATTGAGACTGCCATACTCACCCGAGCCAGTTACGATGTACCGTGCATGCAGTGCCGTAGTACCTAACCTGACCAGGCAGACAACGCGCGCGAAACTTCAGTCTCAATCCCGTCTTACACAGAGACAGCCTGTGAATGTCCAATGAATGTGCGATAATGCGAAGTACATGATGCAGAATGACGGTATCAGATTGTAGAATATCACATTAGCATCCGCAACCTTGAATATTGTACCTTGTTGCCCTCATATGAACCCCGACAGACGACTCTACAACGATTAGCTGGGCCGTCTACGCCTGGGCTTCTTTCGCCGCGCATCATCAATCTCAACAGGACGTTGACAGACTGGACACCGGCCAGAGACATCAGTTAACCAGGGATCGATGCAAGTTTTCTGCTAATAGTTTAGAAAACGAAACGTGAAGACTTCGATATGCTTACGTGAAAGACATGCCCGCAGGCTAGCAGGCGTAGTGGCTGTGGGCCATCACCCGCATCTTTGAGCCGAGGCAGTGCATCTCGCTCTTCCTCAGTGATACGTTCGACCGGGATTTCCACTTCTCCTGCATGGTTCGGCGGCGAGGCTATTGGTGAACCTTGGTTCGTCGGTTCTTGTTTAGGTACTGCAGATAGCCGTCTCGGCTCCTCGAAGTCCATTAGGCAGATGGCGCAAGCAGCACGATTGCCTTCTAGTCTGACGAATGGATGCTCACACTGTTCCCAACTATCCTCCCACGTCTCAGGTTCCATCTTCCCCGCAGTTGCTGGAGACGTTATCCTCGCGTTCGAGGCATCAGCATCAGCTGCCTTGTCTTGTTTCGAGGACTTCGTGCGGAAGAATGCAAACCTCTTTCTCGGTAAAGAGGTGGGTGGTTTTGGAGGATAACTGTGGACAGGTTTTGGAAGGGATATAGGTGTGGATGTATCGTCGGGTGGGGGCGGAATGTATACGACAAGAGGGATGCGATCGACGAGGGTTTTGGGGAGTTTCCCAATTTCGGGCTTAATGTAATGTGGATTCTGGAGTGGATGACGACCGAGACAAAGCAAAACGATGCTGTAGAATAGCTGCAACAAGATGGAATCAGTTCCATGCTGAAGGGAACGACCACAAGACTAACCATAATGAAAGGTAAAACCATAAACACAAGAAAACCGAAGAGAACGACTTCCAAGACGAGCAAGTACATGGTACATAAAATTGCAAAGGTGAGCCACCAGACAAGAGGGGCGGAAAGGCGACATGTGTTGACTGAGGTATACTCGAGAATGTGCGCGGTCAAAAACCATGTCAGAGTGAGCATGGACAAAAAGAGTGACAAGCTATGGTTGAACGTGGCGCCATGTCAGTTTCAAGGGCGGGAGGAGACATGTAGCGTGACGAACCGCGCATAAATGTGATTGTAGGGCACTGGGGATTCTTCCCCGTCCGTAATTGCAACAGACGTTGAGGCCGTGGATGTCCTTCTGGATCTCCTGTCTCGTTGTCTACGATGTCTTGTATCAACAGGATGCGTGCTTTGGCTGCCACTGGGTAGGGACGTGGACTCGAACTCCTCCCTAGGGACATTACCTCTGTAGATCTTAGTCAGATAGCGTCGTGCATAACAACGTCAAACCCACGCTGCCCGTATCCGGAGGAAGTTCCAATAAGCCAGCCCAGACGAAACAGCAAGCCGCACCATCCAGATACAATTCCAGGCAACCAAAGGTCGACCACATGCCTTGATCTGGTCGATCCCAGGATCCTGTGGACTTTGTATCACAGAAGCAACACTTAGGAGTGCTATGACAGTAACGCCCTGACGATCGGACATCAAAAACCAGGAGTATGTAGCACACCAGTTGACGAACCTGGAGGAAGTTATATGACAATGTCCAGACCAACGACACTAACGCTTTTCTCGTCCTGGAAGCGTCTGGCCCCATGCCTAAGAGCTCCTTTACCCTGGAGTAGAAAGACCTCGAGCGGTGTTGGAACGGCTGTACCGGCGCGAGGGACTCTTGGGTTCTACTAGGTGTCTGACCTGCCTGCCTAAGCCAAGGGGTCGGTCTGGTGGGCCAATCAGCAACCGTCAAAAAGCTGCGAGAAGATCAGGTTTACTCTGCCCGTTCCACGTCGTTTGCGGATGAAGCTGGATTGGTATGGTGACCGCCCTGTCCTGAACGGCGATGTGATGCAGATATGCGAGCCCTACTTGGTTGGGTGACTGTTGGAATGTTCCCGGTTGATTGGGTTCGGCGCAGCGATTGTGCATCAACGGCGGGAGCCTCAGACATGGTGAGTATTCAGGAAAAGGAGCCACGAGGAAGGGAGAGTTCTCGGTGTTGACGCTTGCGGCGTGTCCTCGGGAGATAAGTGACCCGCTGTTTGCCCACCGCCTCGCACTGGGCGTCCGACTTGACGCTGATCGCAGCTGCGCAAAACCGTCAAGAAACAAAGCAAAGATAACGCAAACCAATTAATGCAAGTGATAAATGAAATGCTTTTGATTAGACAAGTTGGTGAAACGAAGGAAGTGCAGCGTCAGAGAAGGAGGCAACCGTTAAGCCGCCCAAGCAACGCAAGTGAATAAAAGTATGTGTATAAGCAACCAACTTGAAGACCTCCAAAGTGGCACTGGGCAAAGTACACAAGCGGTGTCTGCCATGTACATAATGTATACTCACCAGTACCATGCACCAGTACTGGCAGTCTTCTCAGCATCGAAAAGTGTATCCCATTGTACATCGAACTCAAATTTCTATTGACCCCCAGTGTGCCACAGCTATGACCATCAAGCTCGTTACGTTTGATGCCTTGCATACTCTGATTACACCAAGGAGACCCATCTACACCCAGTACTCAGAGGTCTTCGCCCCATTTCTGGGTGTCCTCAATCCAGCCGCTTTACAGCGCTCTTTCAAAACCAGTGTGTTTGCCTCTCCGAGCCAACCATCTGAGTTTGACCCTCTCTCCTTCAAGCCCTAAAGCAGGTGCAAAGGGACAAGCCTGCCTATCAAGGCCAATCTGGTGCCCAAGGTTGGTGGTCTGAAGTTATCAAGGGTACAGCCATCGAAGCAGGCGCGGACGCCAAAGGTATACAGCTTTTTAGTCTTCACGCCATAAATGCATGGCTCTAATGTATTCGGATGCAGCTGTGGAAGCGTCCCTGAACCAGATTGTTCCCAAACTCTTGAACCGCTTCAGCTCCAGAGAAGGGTACAAGGTTTTCGATGACACGCTTCCCGTACGTATGTCAAGACCAGATCGCTCTCATCTCTCCTAGCATGTCTCATGAAGAAATACTCTAGTCCGGCAGCTGCGGGAAATGGGCGTTCGCACAGCGTTAGTTAGCAATGCAGATGCACGTATGCGTATGTTCCAGCATGATTATGTACGGACGAGTCATAAGCCTAACTGATGCTGTCACCACAGGTTTGGTACTAACCGACCTCAAAATCTCACCGTTTTTGCAACCTCTTCTCCTGAGTGAAGAAGTAGGGGTCGAAAAACCCGACGTGGAGATATTCCAGCGAGCGTTCTGGCATGCAGCTTGCGACAGCACTACCGCTTTTAACCAGGGTGTGCATGTTGGCGATGAACTTCGGTGGTAAGCCCATAAAACCCTGTTACGCGTGGCTTTAAAGTGACTGCTAGAAGCGATTATGACGGAGCACAGGCCGCAGGAATGCAGGCCTTGCTAATAAGACGACCTGGCCCGGATGGAGACGGGGAGAACAAGGAGGCAGAAGAGGATATTCGGAACGTCAGGGTCGTGTCCAGCTTATGGGATGTGGTTGACTGGGTGAGAGAGCAGAATGCGGGATAAATTACTTATATGGATACACCCTTGGAACTGTTGATCGAAGCAGCCAAGCAACAACGGCTTGGGATGACACTATCAAGAAAGAATATCATCACTAAAACTCAATTTATGTTAGCATGCCTTGTATCACAATATCATATCTACAATGAGTAAATTTTGACACAATCTGGCAGTGAACCTGGTAAGGTCTTAAGGACCAATATAATGCTATCCTCCCTGCTGGAAGAGCCCATGTAGTGCTTTGGTACCATAGTAAATGGACGGCTGAGGTTGACAAATAGTCATGGCTCACAGGCCAGCTGATCACAACTTGTAGGGCATGGATGGGCCAAGATGTCATAAAGATCCCATGTGATATGAGTTGGCCAAGGGGTTATTTTAGTAAGGGTATTTTGAGTGATGGGTGGGTCAATATGTGGTGGTTTCGTGTGATATGAGTGGGCCGAGGGATGAGTGACCCCATAGGTTTCCATAGGTGTCAGATGGGCCAAGGAATGCATGACCCATAGGTGTCAGGTGGGCCAAGAGATGCATGACCCGTAGGTCTTGGGTGGGCTGAGAAATATTTCAATAGGCATTTTGTCAGTAATGGGTGGAACCATTGAATGGTAAGGGTGTACCATGGGGATGGGGTGGGCTGAGAGATAGGTGACCCATAGGTGTTGGATGGGCCAAGGAATGGGTGACCTGTAGATGTTGGGTGGGCCAAGGGATGCATGACCCAAAGGTCTTGGGTGGGCCAAGAGGTGCATGACCCATAGGTCTTGGGTGGGCCAAGAGATGGGTGACCCATAGGTCTTGGGTGGGCTGAGGAATGTATGACCCCTAGGTCTTGGGCGGGCTGAGGAATGCATGACCTGTAGGTCCTTGGTGGGCTGAGGGATGGGTGACCCATAGGTCTCGGGTGGGCCCAGAGATGGGCAACACACAAGTCGAGGATGGGCTGAGGACCGAGTGGTCTGTAGGTTTTGGGTGGGCCCATTGAGTTGATGGGTTTGGCTTTATCCATAGGTATGTGAAGACTTTCAGCATTGGGCTGGCTTCAGTCACCACCATCAGTACTTTCAGGATAGCCTTACCCATTGTTGTACTTCAATTAAATCAAGATCAATTTTGACTTGCAGAATTATACACCTATAGGAAACTCATGGCATTTACAGCAGTACAATTACAGTCTTTGGTTATATACAAGTGGGGGGAAATTATATCAAACCTCCATATTGGCATCCATTCCAACTGGGTCTGATTCATCTGATGTTGTCAGAAGGCCTGGGGGAGGAACTGGCACAAGGGGAGCTGAAAAGCCATCCAACTCATCCTCATTTGTCTCCATGCTGTCTAGATGGAGTGGGGATGGGCCACACAATTGAAGGCCAAGATTGGGGCAATGTTCTGGTTTGGCCTGAATGACAGCTAGAGGAAGGGAGCTGGAACCCTCCAAGTTGAGCATTCACATGTGATGCAAAACTGATACTGTCCTTGGGAGAGGACCGGGTTTTGATCTGACCGAGCCTTGCTCTTGAACCCTTTCCCAAAGGGCCTTGACCACCTGAACCAAAGTACCGAGCTGTTGCTCAAGCACTGGAATCCATTCGAGCTCCCTTTCGAGAGCGGAAACCTGACTTTCGAGGGCAGTGATGACTGCATCCCTTAAATCATTGGTTAGGTGGGGAGTGGGGATGGAGGTTGAGAGTGGTGGGGTATTGAGAGGCCCAGCAGATGGAGCGGGATGGGATGGGGTGGGATGGAAGCCATTTTGGGATCACTACCTGCTTCCATTCATCCACTCCCACCTTCCCTCAAATTTTTACAACTGCACTTTGGATCAGCTGAGCTGCTTTCTCAGCAAAAGACTCGAACTCAGAAATGTTGTTTGTAGATGAAGACATTCAAAGCAGTAATTGTTTGACAGACAGGTTGGGTGGATGTGAGCAGAGGGGTTAAATGATTTCGAAGCCAAGGTTAGGTTTAAATAATAAACTGTGTACCAACGGCATTGCCCGCGCACAAAGACCGATTTGGTCCAGGAGTAGAATATTGACAAGACACAAGTCTAGGAATACTTTTTGCACACCATTTCCCACCATTTCCCACCAAATCACCCATATTAACATTGATCATATCTGACACACAAGCCCAAGGTAATGCCCCTGGCCAGGTCAGATTTGATGGCAAGCCTATAAATACATTTTGCTCACCTGAACCGACCATTATCTTCCAGATCAACTGATGGAGATTGAACCACCATTTTCCTCAGATTTATTCTTAGCCCCATCCATTCCTTCCCAGACTTCCTCTTGGGACTTCTCAACCCCCCAAGGTTCCTCTATGAATCTCCCATTTTCATTTTCTCCATCATTTGAGCCACCCAAGGTTCCTAGCCACCTAAGTGCTGAGTCCACCGCATCTAATGATCTGAGGTTTCCAACACCTCTGGTCATCCCTGACAGCAGTCTGGAACTGTCAACTCCACCCATGCTTGAGGACAGTCCTCTCCCCAGCCCACCATTCATTTCCGATGCAGAATTGGCCAGCAGCTCTCAGGCAATTTTGTTGGAACCATTAGATCCTGAAATTCAACTCAGGCCAATTCCTACTGGAATGGCCTTATTTGGTCGGACATTTCCCACAGGGTGTTTATCCCAGGAACACCTGGAATACATATTGAGGACATTAGTACAGCCCCCAATCCTGGGAAGTGATCTTCAGCCCGAGGACTTAGCTCGGTTGGAATACTATAAGTCACATTTAATTTCATTTCCATTTCACCATTCAACTATATATGCAGATCAGCTGATGTTTGATGGGTATCACCAGCAACAACAACATCTGGCACAGAATCACCCATTGAGCCAGCACCATGACAGATTTCTGATCATGGCCTATGTCCACTATGTGGATAGGTTCATGTATCTGACAGACTGACATGTGGAGATCTTGACTGAAATTCAAAGGCTGGATGATGCTATCAGCCACCTGGACAATGTGCTGGAAAGGATGGAGTAAAGTAACTGTATATACATAGATAAAGTGTATTTTATTGTATCAACATTGCCTATCAACAATGATAGGGTACTTGGGATTTCAATCCAAAAGTTATTTCTGCCTTTTTTGAACAGCTCTACCCTCAGGGCTTCCCTGATGGAATTGGGTTGGTGCCTTTTGGCTTCGCTTTGGCCTTGACTGTTGCTTTTCTTGATCTGAAGAATGTAGCTTGATCTCACAGCTAACCCCAGGATAATAGCCACTTACCATCTTCTGAGCTGTCATGATTTTCGGAATGTGGCCTGGCTGGCTTTGGCCTTGATTTCTGAGGTTGCTCACTCGGCTTCCTTGCAACTTCCCTTGTTTCAACATGTTCAGCATTGGGTTGTTGTCCGGTAGCTTTCTGGGTTTTGCCCTTTGGTGCAGGGGTCGGCTTTGGCCCTATGATGCCTTCACCCTTGGCTTCATCATTCTCGGTCCTCTTCTACTGATGACCCAATTTTTTGGTTTATTGACTATGTCTTGTTGTATCAGGAATTATATTTGGATAAGACAGTCATGAGATGTACTCACCCCCTGACTTCCTATGGCCCAAATAGCTGGGCCCTTGCTGTCCATCAGTACCTCCCGAATCTTCCCTGTTGGTATCATGTCTCTACCCAGACACATTGCCATTGTCCTGGTCATCCTCAGACTCTTCAGAGTCATCTACCCTTGTGTCACATCCCAAAACTTCCCTAACCCATCCGGCCCAATTCTGAACCCCTATGATCAAATCCCGAATCCCGGGCCTCGGACTTTACCTTAGATGATTTCTCTTTCATCGGACATTCCGAACCCCGTACTTCCCGTCCCGGACTTTTGCATTCCCGTCCTGGACTTTCTGCATTCCCGTCCTGGACTTTCCACATTCCCATCCTAGACTTCCGCATTCCTGTCCCGGACTTTCATATTCCTATCTTGGTTATCTCTTGACATATGTCACTTTCCTTTGACACTTCTTGACATTTACAGTTCCTATTGATAATTCCCTTTCCCCTTGCCTCGTAATTATTGCACCATTGCCTTCAGTCATTATTCTCCCATTCTGACGCCATTCCGATTCATTCCTTCCTTCCTTCCGGAAACCCGAAACTCTGATTCGTCTGACATACTTTTAACATCTTTATATCTTCTGGACTCTTCAGTATATAAACCCGCATGTACTCTCTGATATTTCCTTAGTTCAAATATCAACTAAATCCCGTTCTTTCCTGATCCACTTCACTCTGAACCTCCTTAGTCCTTAAGTTGACCTTAGGATTGATCTCTGACCCTCCGCTCTGAAATCAAGGAACAGAACTCGTACAGGGGCGCAGCACATAAGCTGAAGCCAAAGTTCCTTACAACTCCGACCCCCCTCAGGGATTCCTGCTAAACTCCGCCTTCTGTGCACTCCAGACTATCTGGGAATTCCGGGATCAAACCTGGACTTGACACCTTGAAGCATTCCTTCCCTTACTGCCTCATCCTCTTGATTTCAATCTGCCCTCCCCTTCTGTTAGTCCATCTTCAGACCCAGCCTTTCTCTTTCCTTTAGAGGCTTTCCTTCTTTGGGCTGCTGCCTCTTCATTGGAATCCAACTCCACAGGGTCTTGTAGGATGCCTGCCAAATCTCCATTTTCAGAAGCTCAGGATGTCTGCCGGATGTGATTGTTTCTCTCTCCAGAAGTCTAAGATAGAAATTACCTCCTTTTTCTGAAGCTTTGATGGCTCCTGAAGCTTCACCCCCTGTGGCAAATACTTGGAGGCCATGTAGTCTGATTGTTGACCAACAATATGTGTCCATGGGACAGGTAGCTCCTTCATTACCAAAGCCTTCCCTACCCATATGACACACTTCTGACCCCTCATGATCAAATCCTGAACCATGGACTTTACCTTAGAAAGTTTTCACCTTGACCTCATATCCTGATATCCTGAATCCCAAATCCTGTATTTTCCATCCCAGACTTTTGTATTCCTGTCCTGGACTTTCATACTCCTATCTCGGCTATCTTGACATATGTTCCTTTCCTTTGACATCCCTTGACACTTATAGTTCCTATTGATAATTCCCTTTCCCCTGCTTCACAATTATTGCACCATCGTCCTTAGTTATCATTCCATCATTCTGACACCATTCCAATTCACCCCCTTACTGCTCCGGAAACCTGAAACTGTCAAGTCCGGGTTCAATCCCAGAATTCCCGGATAGTCTGGAGTGCGTGGAAGGGCAAAGTTGGTTGGGAATCCCTGAGGGGGGGGTTGGAGGGGCAAGGGACTTTGGCTTCAGCTTATGTGCTGTGCCCCTGTACAAATTCCGTCCCTTAATTTCAAGGCAGAAGTTTGTAGGACAATCCTAAGGTCAACTTAAGGACTGAGAGAGGTTTTCAGAGTGAAGTAAGACTTCAAAGGATAGAACAGGATTTAGTTGATATTCGAACTAAGGAAATATTACAGAGTAAATTCGGGTTTATATACTGAAGAGTCCGGAATATATACAACTGTTAAAGTATCTTGGATGAATTGGGGTTTTGGGTTTCTGGAACAAAGTAAGAGGATGAATCAGAATGGTGTCAGAATGATGGAATAATAACTGAGGACAATGGCGCAATAATTGTGAAGCAAGGGGAAAGGGAATTATCGATAGGAACTGTAAATGTCAAGGAATGTCAAAGGAAAGGAACATATGTCAAGAGATAGCTAAGATGAGAGTGCAAAAGTCCAGGATGGGAAATACGGGATTTGGGATATCAGATGAAGGAGAAAATCTTCCAAGGTAAAGTCTGGGGCTTGGGGTTCGGGATTTGGTCATAAGGGGCCAGAAGTGTGTTGGATGGGTTGGGAAAGTTTCAGGATGTGACAGCCCCTGTCCTCTTTGTCCAAAAGAAGGATGGATCCCTGTGCCTCTGTGTCAATTTCCAAGGCCTCAACAAAATCACAAAGAAAGACTTCTATCCCCTACCCCTAATTTCCAACCTCCTCAATTCCCCTAGTCGTGCCAAGGTTTATACCAAAATCAACCTCTGTCACACTTACCACCTTGTCCGCATCGCCCCTGGGGATGAGTGGAAAACTGCCTTCTGGACTCACTACAGTTCATACAAGTGGCTGGTAATGCCCTTTGGGCTCACCAACACCCCTGCGGCCTTCCAGCATTTTGTCAATAGCGTCTTCATGGACCTCCTAGACGTCTGTGTTGTGGTCTACCTCAACAACATCCTCATTTATTCCAATGACATGGCTTCTCACAAGGAACATGTCTGGGAAGTCCTGTGGCATCTCCACAGGCACAGACTTTATGCCAAACCAGACAAATGTGAGTGGCACTTGGACTCCATCGAGTACCTAGGCTACCGTCTCTCCCCCCAGGGATTGACTATGGCCCTGGAAAAAGTCCAAGTGGTCAGGAATTGGCCCAAACCCCACAAAGTCAAGGACATTCAGTCCTTGCTTGGGTTTGCCAACTTCTATCATCATTTCATCTTCAACTACTCCAATATTATTGTTGTCCCCCTAACCTGTCTCACTTGGAAAAACACACCCTGGAACTTCAACAACTCCTGCTGCTCTGCATTCACCCAGCTCAAAGACACCTTCACCCAAGCCGCTATCCATACTCACTGGATTCTGAACTGCCCTATCACAGTCGAGACCAACACTTTGGACTATGTTATCATGGGCATCCTCTCCATTCATTGCCCTGATGAGGAATTCAACCCTGTCATGTTTTACTCCCACACTCTGACAGCCCCGGAACTCAACTACAACACCCATGACAAAGAACTATTGGCTATTCACAAAGCTTTCCGGCACTGGCATCACTACCTTGAAGGTTCCAGTACCCCTATTGATGTTGTTACCGATCACAAAAACGGAATATTTCTCTATCTCCAAAGTCCTGACCTGCAGGCAAGCCCACCAGTCAGAATTCCTATCCCAGTTCCACCTCGCCATTTGCTTCCACCCCAGATGCTTAGGAGCTAAGCCCAATTTCCTCACTTGACGCTGGGACATCTACCCAATAGAGGAGGATAAGGACTATGCTTGCATCAATCCCCACAACCTCCACCCGGGGTTCACTTAGGCACAGCTTGCCTCATCCCTATGAGCCACTATCCTATTAGCCCCAGTCCTCCATGCCTCATCCCTGCTCAACATCAAAGACATTCACATGGACATCCTAGATTCCCTGTCCTCCAACCCCATAGCTTCTGCCCAACTCATGGACTCATTGGACTCCCGATGGGCTGTCAACCCTGAAGGTTTCCTGACACTCAACAATTGCATCTTCATCCCAGAAGCTAAGGATCTATGTCTTTGTATCCTCCAATACAAGCACAACCACCCCCTGTCCAGACATTTCGGGCAAAACAGGACACGAGAGCTCATCCATTAGGAATATACTTGGCCAGGACTCTGTACCTTCATCAAAGACTACATCAATTCTTGTACTTCCTGCACCCAAGCCAAAACTCCTAGACACCGCCCCTATGGAATGCTCAAGCAGCTTCCAATCCCCAAAAAGCCCTGGAACTCCATTTCCATGGACTTCATCGAGCAACTTCCCTCTTCCAGTGGGTATACTGCAATCCTAGTAGTCATCAACTGCCTTTCTAAGCAAGCCATATTCATTCCCACTTATGGCACTATCGACTCCCTGAGCCTCACAAAACTATTCCTACTTCATGTGTTTTCCAAGCATGGAGTTCCCCCCCACATAACTTCTGATTGAGGTTCCGAGTTTGTCTCCCACTTCTTCTGCTCCCTCGGGAAAGCCCTCAACATTTGCCTTCACTTCACTTCGGGATATCATCCCAAAGGTGACAGGCAAATGGAATGAGCGAATCAGACCCTCAAACAGTACCTCAGAATCTACTGCAATTACCAACAGGACAACTGGTTGGAACTTCTACCTAGTGGAATTCGTGTACAACAATGCCCCTAGTGCTACCACAGGAGTATCCCCGTTCTTCACTAACAAAGGCTACCATCCCAATGTCTTGGTCTACCCCGAAAGATTTGACCTCATCCCATGCTCATGCATATGCAGTCAACCTACAGGAACTTCACAAATTCCTGATCACTCCCTGCACCAGACTTCTGAATTGGAGACCAAGTGTTTGTCAAGGCAAAGTACTTCTGCTCCACTCGCCCTTCCAAGAAATTCTTGGAAAAGAACCTTGGCCCCTATCCCATCATTGCTCAAGCTGGACCCCTATCCTTCACCCTGCAACTTCTGGACTCCATGTGCACTGTCCACCCTGTGTTACGATTCTTATCTTTTTCTTTTCTTTTTATCACATGACTTGTCATGTGACACACAACTGCTTTTACTTTTATCACATGACTTTACCCATGATATCATACCTTATGCTTTCCTCATGTTCTATGCATGTATGCTCTAGTTTATTTTAGTTCGTTCTATATGACTTCCTACGTTCTTCTATGTTCTATCACATTCTTTCTCACTCCACTATGATATCATATTTACCATTTGTGTTTAGTAGTACAGTTTTCTTGACCGCAGCTTGGTCTGTGCACACTCATGTATATCTATATAAACTGCAATGTAACAACCAAGGAACTCCAGTTTAGTTCACTTGGGTCCTCTCCTACAGACTACGAGTCTGTCTATCCTCAGCCTATTCTCTCAAGTCCCACTGTTTTGCAGAGCAGGTTACTAAGAGCCTTTTGTCTATCTTTGTTTGAGTGTTGTTCCTAAGACATTGCCTTGCAAAGTGTCTGTGGTGCTTCACCCTGTCTTCCATGTCTCCCAGTTGGAACCCACAACTCCAAACATAATCCCGAACTGGGTCCAACCCCCACCTCCCCCAGTCGAAGTCAATGGAGAATCCAAATACAAAATCTCTGAAATCCTAGACTCCAAGATCAACTGACCATGCAGGAATTGCCAACTCCTGTATCTGGTAAAGTGGGCAGGCTACGAAGGGACTGATGAAGAAACATCTTGGATCCTCGCGACTGAGCTTGCTCATGCATCGGAACTCGTCTTGGACTTTCACTCTGCATATCCCGCAAAGTCCAGACCCCTTAATTCCCTCAGATGATGGCAGAAACATGTTGTACAATTTATAAAACAAAAAATACTATGCTACTTGTATACAAGGAGGCCGAGGGGTTGTTCCAAACTACTTCCTTCTCATCCCCATCCCCATCTTCCTCACCCTCACCCTCCTCCTCATCCACATCCTCCTTCTCCTTTCCCTTCCCATCCAACGCCCCCTGGGACCCTCCAGACTCCACACCCTGGGACCCCTGAGCCTCAAGGAAGGCCACTAGGCCATCTGTGAGCGCCTGTTGGATCCCTGACAGCCTCCTGGAAGGCCTTGTTGGCCTTCCTCTGGGCCGCATAAGACATCACCAGGGCCCCAATGACATTGGCCAGGGCCCTGAGCATGTCCCACTCATCTTCCTCTGCACCCTCCTCATCTGCATCCTCCTCCTTCTCACTCTCCTCCCAGTACTCTGGACTCTTCTGCCTCCTCTGTTTCCGGTCCTTCCCTCTGCATGGGGACATAACATCCACCACTGCCCACTTCCCTGCTGCTCCAGCCTCCTAGCACAATGGGTGCACCTGTGCACACCTCATGCACATCCCCAATCATTCAGTCTTCAGGCCAGGGCATGGGACCTTGGCCCTCATGCAGGCCATGCAAGGAGTGTTGGCCCTGGGGAGCCAACTGACAAAATACAGTGAACTCCAGAACTGGAACAACAAACTCTGCATTTCTGGAATGTCGGAGTCCACACTTCCACATATCCAAAATGCCGGAATCCCTACCCCCGCTCTGCTGCCAAGCAAAACCGCTTGGAATCAATCCAGAACTTGTGCAGACGTGTGGACCCTTATTGTATTCCATCGTCCTTTGCTTGTCATCATTCCTGAGCCTCCAGGGTGTCAAGTCCAGGTTCGTTCCTGGAATTCCTGGATAGTCCAGAGTGTGGAGAAGGCAGAGTTTGGCACGAATCCCTGAGGGGGGTCGGAGTTGTAAGGAACTTTGGCTTCAGCTTATGTGCTGTGCCCCTGTACGAGTTCTGTTCCTTGATTTCGGAGCGGAGGGTCAGAGATCAATCCTAAGGTCAACTTAAGGACTGAGGAGGTTCAGAGTGAAGTGGATCGGGAAAGAACGGGATTTAGTTGATATTTGAACTAAGGAAATATCAGAGAGTACATGCGGGTTTATATATTGAAGAGTCCAGAAGATATAAAAATGTTAAAGTATGTCGGACGACTCGGAGTTTCGGGTTTCCGGAAGAAAATAAGGAATGAGTCGGAATGGCGTCAGAATGGGAGAATAATGACTGAAGGAAATGGCACAATAATTGTGAGGCAAGGGGAAAGGGAATTATCGATAGGAACTGTAATTGTCATGAAGTGTCAAAGGAAAGTGACATATGTCAAGAGATAACCGAAATAGGAATACAAAAGTCCGGGACAGGAATGCGGAAGTCCGGGATGGGAATGCAGAAAGTCCGGGACGGGAATGCAAAAGTCCGGGGTTCGGAATGTCCGATGAAAGAGAAATTGTCTAAGGTAAAGTCCGAGGCCCGGGATTTGGGATTTGATCATAGGGGTCTGGAATTGGGCTGGATGGGTTAGGGAAGTTTCGGGATGTGACACAGGGACGCTCCATCACTTCCTTACATTGCTTAATCCAAATTCCTCTTGTTCCTGTTCCTATTCCCTGATTATTATTAGTGAGCACTTCTCCACCCACTCTGTTATATATATACATACTTAGTTTTCACTTCGGATTCCTCAGTCATTCTTTGCCCCTCTTTGGCAGCAGCTGAGGTGAGTTTACTTATATCTATTTACTACTCCTAGCTAATCCCTAGTAGTCCAGGCAATCACTGCCCTCTTATAGTTTTTGTGACCAACCCCTGGACCTCCCTGCACTACCCTGGGATGGCCCCACCTCAGGCCCCCCCTTTGATGCAACACTCACGCCATGCTTCTTCATTTCCTCCTCCCCTTGCCTCCTTCTCTCTGCCACCACCCGTGCAACTTCCTCCTCTGCCTTCCTCCTCTTCTTGTCCTCCTGAGCCCTCTTCCATGCTTCCTCCTCAATCTTCCGCCTCACCTCCTTGTGCTTCTCTGCCTCCCATCAGGCCTTCTTCTCCTTGGCCTCCTGAATTCTCTGGGCAGACTCTCGCGCACGTTCTTCCTCCTCCTGTTGGAGACAGGCAATTTCATTGTCAGATTGGGAGTGAGAAGACATGGTGGGTGGTATAACTGAACAGCTGGCAGTCAACGGTTGTAAAGTCCCTTGGATCAACCCTGGATTTTCCATTATGAACTTCTATCCAGGCACTCAAGGGTTTGTGCCTAAGAGGGGGATACTGTCACATCCTGAAACTTTCCCTACCCATACAACACACTTCCAACCCCTTATGATCAAATCCCAAACCCCGGACTTTACCTTGGAAGGTTTTCACCTCAACCTCATATCCCAATATCCTGAATCCCGAATCCTGTATTTCCCATCCTGGACTTTTGTATTCCCATCCTGGACTCTCGTACTCCTATCTCGGCTATCTCTTGACATATGTTCCTTTCCTTTGACATCCCTTGACACTTAATTATTCCCTTCCCCCTGCTTCACAATTATTGCACCATTGTCCTTAGTTATCATTCCATCATTCTGACACCATTCCAATTCACCCCCTTACTACTCCAGAAACCCAAAACCCCGACTTGTCCAATATATTTTAACAGTTTTATATCTTCCGGACTCTTCAGTATATAAACCCACCTGTACTCTGTGATATTTCCTTAGTTTGAATATCGACTAAATCCTGTTCTATCCTTTAAAGTCTTCCCTTCACTCTGAAACCCCTCTCAGTCCTTAAGAATTGTCTTCTGAACCTCTGTCTTGAAATTAAGGGACAGGACTCATACAGGGGCACAGCACATAAGCTGAAGTCAAAGTCCCTTACCCCTCCAACCCCCCTCACGGATTCCTGACCCCTTACACCTTTCCCCACCCTTAGGACCTTTCAGGAATTCCAGGATTGAACCCGGACTTGACAGCAATCAGGCCTGGTGTTCACTAAGCTGGATCCACTTACTATAGTGAAAGGTGACAAAGCCACAGATGATCTGTTTCATGATCTCCAGGCTGACATCCTTCATGTCTGTTATCCAAGCCTTTTCTCCATTGCTAACCATCAAGACTGGATCTACCTTCTCTTTCTTTGTGTTCTTCTTCTGTGGCCAAACCTCAGCATTGGGATTGGCTTCAGTCTCACCC
This sequence comes from Gyrodon lividus, assembly GCA_014904945.1. Taxonomy (NCBI): domain Eukaryota; kingdom Fungi; phylum Basidiomycota; class Agaricomycetes; order Boletales; family Gyrodontaceae; genus Gyrodon; species Gyrodon lividus. Next base: position 884,028 of record MU127420.1, on the reverse strand, counting down.
TCATCTGACAATCCTGAGTTTCCAAGCTCGGTCTTGGCATACTCCATCCATCTTTGATGAGCTCCACCCCACCCATTGAATCCCACTCCATTCCCAATCTCATCATTAATGTCATATCTATGGCCTGGTTAGCAATCTGAATACCTTCAGCTTGTGGATTTCAAGCTCAGTCACTTACTGAGTGGTCATGATCTATCCAGCTTCATCTTTCCAGGCAGCCAGGATGGCTACTCTCATCCCACATCTCTTCCACACCTCCTCTGCAAACTCCCTCACATATTTCTCCCCTTTCTGTAAGGCTGTTCTACAGTAGGATGTTAGTAGTCAGTCTCCATCCAAAGCTTCAACCATTACCTTACCTGTACCTCTGGAGGTGGTTTTTCTTTCCTCCATGCTTCAGCCTCCTTTAACTCCTCTTTTGTGAGACTTTCTATCACCTTGTTCACAGCTCATTGGTACTGAGCTATTGTCACATCCCGAAACTCTCCTAACCCATCCGGCCCAATTCCGGCCCAATTCCGGCCCCCTATGATCAAATCCTGAATCCCGAGCCTCGGACTTTACCTTAGAAGATTTCTCTTTCATTGGACATTCCGAACCCCATATTTCCCATTCTGGACTTCCACATTCCTGTCCTGGACTTTCCGCATTCCCATCCCAAACTTTTGCATTCCCTTCCCAGACTTTCATATTCCTATCTTGGCTATCTCTTGACATATGTCACTTTCCTTTGACACTTCTTGACATCTACAGTTCCTATCGATAATTCCCTTCCCCCTTGCTTTGCCATTATTGTGCCATTGCCTTCAGTCATTATTCCACCATTCTGACACCATTCCGATTCATTCCTTACTTTCTTCTGGAAACTCGAAACTCCAATTCGTCCGACATACTTTAACGTCTTTATATCTTGCGGACTCGTCCTCGTCAGCAAAGTCCTCTGCCCCTATCCTGAAACCCACATCTGACCTCTCCAGCAAACTTGGGAAGGACGGATGCCTCACCTCCGAGGAATGCAAATGCTGCTTTGACCTCAAGCTGTGCATGGTCTGCAGAGCCGCCGGACATGTAGCTAAGGATTGCCAGAAGTCCACTTCCCGCGCATCCAAAGCCCACACAGCAACAACCTCCCCCGCTCCGGAAGCCAAACCGGAGGCCTCTACCTCTGAGGCAAAAAATTAGGGCACAGCCTTCCGGACTCCGCACGGGAAGGAGGCTGCATTGAATCCCACCATGCACTTACGAAGACCCATCTCAACACATCTGCTCTTTATGATCCCAAGGCCCATATGCCTCTTGTTTCTCTTTCTGACTTTTCTGAAATTTCCACTTTTCCTGCTTTGTTAGATTGTGGTTCTACTGATTGTTTCATTGATACTACTTTCATTGACAAGCACCATTTTCCAACATACTCCGTTCCTCCTATTTCATTGAAACTTTTTGATGGTACTTCCAATTCTACGATTACCCGTGCCATTGACCTTTCCGTTCGTTTCCCTTCCAGCTTTGTCACCTCCGATACATTTTATGTTACTCCATTGGATTCATCTTGTTCCCTTGTTCTAGGACACAACTGGCTCACCCGCTACAATCCGTCGATTGACTGGGTACTGGGCAGTATTACTTTCTGAACGCCAGCTCAAGACTTGCCAACGCCCCCGACATCACCTCCGGAGATTTCGGACCCCGGTTCGCATCTCGTTTGTCAATGCTGCTGCCTTTGTGCGCACGTGCAAACTCAATGGTTCCAAGCAGTTCAGCATTCACCTCCATCCCCAGGACTCCAAACTCTGTTCCATATCCCAGAACTCCGGAATTTCTGAAATCCCCGAAGAAGTTGATCTTTCCTCTGTCCCTCCGGACTATCACAATTTCCCCGATGTCTTCAGTAAGTGCAAGGCTGATACCCTTGCGCCCCACAGGGAATTTGATCTCAAGATTGACTTAGAGGAAGGTGCTTCCCCT